>PVLC010037713.1:0-15081 GCA_004027655.1 Graphiurus murinus
ATTTAACCCTTCCCCAACTCCCACCCTACTCCCTCGCCTTCCCTTATTCTCAAGTTCAGTTTAGTGATTGACTTTGATATGTTTGTGAAAGTCCATCACGTGCATTAGGGTGTCTCCCTCCCCCATCACCTTCAGTTAAGGCACCTTCTTTGCTCATCCCTGACTGCCCTGTTTAAAGTGGTTCCTCCAAAACGGGATGCTCTACTTCAGCCTTGGAAGATTTCCTTTGTCGTACTTGTCACATTTGCCATTATTATTTTGTTTGTTTCTTTCCTTGGTGTTTTTGTTTCCTTCCCAATGTGTTATTGCATTTCCCCAACAGGATATAAGGACCACATTTGTCTGTTTATCATTACTTCCCTAGTGCCTAACCCTGTGCTGGGAACATAGTGGATGTATAATAAAAGAGACTGACTGGCTACTCAGAATGAATGAATGGAAAAGAAGGAGATGGGGTGTCCATATCATCCCCCCTATTTGATGCTTCATAGTCCTGGTCAGACTGACAGTAGCACTCAGTCCCCAGTTCACTGCCGGCCTCTTAGCACCCACACCAACATCCCCACCACACCCACACAAGGGACTATGAGAGATTCTTCTGCTGGTTGACATTGTAGCTTCATACTCTTTTAACAGTTTTGTTTTTAAGTGACATTTTCCTGTTGAAATTGCACAGTGCTTTGAGCTTCATCAGCTTACTATTGGTCCTGTTGGAGATTGTGACCATCACAAGGGACAAAACTTTAAGTCTTTTGCTCATATTTGTGTCCATAACGTTGCTAAAGAACCTTACAAGTTCTAGATACTCAATTAAAACTTGTTGAGGGAGTGAATGATGGTGAACTGATGAAAAGAGGGAATTCGGGCAACTTGCTTGGACTCTGTCTGGTTGTGCTCTGTCCGCAGCATGCTGGTCTGACCATATAAGAATTGTATAGAACAGTCCTGGACTTAGTAATCAGGAGAATGACCTCCAACTCTACCTATTGAAACCTCAAATTCCTGGGTGCTTGAGGAGTAGATGTGTTTATTAAATATTTACTAAAAGTAACTAGTGGTTAAGTAGAAACTCCTTCTCTGGTTTAATTCTTGCTTCTAATATGAATATTTCCCATTCATGCCTTAGCAAGGAGAATATAATCTGCATAATTTGATGTTCATTGAAAGACATGGACAAGTAGACTAAATGGTAAAGCTGGATAGGAAGTCAGAAGGAGAGAGGAGGTGAAAGTTGAAGAATCTGAGAAGACCTGCCCTATCTTAAGGTAGTCAAAATGAAACAAACAAACAAACAAACAAAAAAACAGTACATGCCTTTGAAACAAATGTGACTGAAATGTCCATGGACAGATGAATGAAAAAACAAAATGTGGTATGCACATGCAATGGAATATTATTCAGCCTTAAAAAGGAAGGAAATCTTGACACATACTGTGGCACAGGTGAAGCTTGAGGACATTTTATTCAGTGAAGCAAACCAGTCACATCAACAAATACTGTGTGATCTCATTTATGTGTAGAATCTATGATTTCACTCAGATGAGGTACTTGGTCAAAATCATAGAGACAGAGGTGGAATGGTGGTCACCAGAGGATGAGGAAAATGGGGAGCTAGTATTTAATGGGCACAGAATTTCAGCTTTGCAAGATAAAGAAAATTCTGGAGATGATGACGGTCACACAGCAGCATAAATATGCTTCATTCCACTGAACTACATACTCAAGAATGATTAAAATTGTGACATTTTTGTTATACATTCGCTGAAAGCAAGGAAACCAAGTAAGCAGAAAGTACACACATGTCTAAGGGGGTACGAAGAGCCAGGTGTGGTGGCGTACGCTTGTAATCCTAGTACTTGGAGGCTGAGACAGGAGGATCTTGGGTCCATGGCCAGCCTTAGTTACTTACTGAGGCCCTCCACAACTTAGTGAGACCCTGTCTCAAAGCAAAGAATAAAAAATAGGGCTAGGGGTGTAGCTTGGAGGTAGAATGCCCCTGGGTTCAATCCCCAGTACTGCAAAAATAAAAATAAAAATAAATAAATAAAGGGGTACTTCGGGTATAGGGTCATCATGATGTCATTTCGCACTAGTATGGTGTTCTGATTTTGATCTGGAATGTCCACCAAAATCTCACTTCTTAAGGCCTGGTCCCCAATACAGGAGGTGAGTCATGGACAGTATGGTACCCTTTCACATGCTCTGCTCTGCTCTCCTCTCCTCTCCTCTCTCTCCTTTTCAGCCACCATGAGCTGAGCAGCTCCTCTGACACATCCTGCTGTCATGGCATTTCTGACATGAAGCCAGCCAGCTATGGACTGGACCTCTGAAACCATGAACCAAATGTATTTCCTCCTGTAAATGTTGCCGGGTATTTTGGCTATAGTGACATAAAAAGTAATGCATACACATGATATCCCAAGTCTGTGGAATGCACTGAACCAGAGAGACCACTTGTTCATTTTTCCATGCAACTGGGATATGAGCAGCTGGGAAGAGATGGGCTACCGCCGAGGCTACAGGAAACAGGAACAGCCAGGCCTCAGTTTCCAGAGTGCAATAAACACATTAAAAAAGAAAACAGCTGGCAGTGGCACAGTGCTCAGAAAGTTAAATATATTCTACATTCTGGCGGGTTTCATTTTATTTTTACCTTTACTGACAAAAATATCCCTTCTTTCTTTTTCACACACATGTATATGCATTTGCATTGCCCTTCTTCCCTTTGGATTATGCCCTGGTTAACCTACCTTTTACTGTAAGTGGTTTAAATTGTGGCAATGTTGATATTTTGCAGCACATGTCTTGTTGTTTGGGTTATAGAAAATAAGATGCATGAATAATAAATTAAAGTGTGTAATAATATAACTAAATCACATTTATGTGATGCTCTTTGTTTTGCAAATTAAAATGCACAAACGGCTGAATCCTTTTGTCTTTATTAAACAGTTTGCTGGATTGCCTCAACTTGGAGCATGTACATAAATATTCAAATTGAGTTTTTCACTCTGAGGCAATTTTGACATTTTCATATTGGGTTCCTCGGTGTTTTATCTAAGAAAAATTAACCACATGTGACCAAACTATGATCACTTATATTTGTATTACAATTCTACCTAACAAGTGGATGATTTTTACCAAGTCCTTCTAAATGAAAGCATCGTTAAGGGGTTCATATTAACCACTTACAGAATTAATAATAAAATGTTTATAGAAAGATAAAACAGCCATTAGCTCAAACAGTCCAACTCATATCTTTACAGTCCGGTGTCTATTTTCTGTGGTTTTGAGATGTTCGTGCTCTTATTTGAAAAGAACGTGTGCTAACTAGCAGCTTGGACCAGATTTCCATGGGGTATGTGAGCAGCTTTAAGAAAGAACTTGTGGCAGCTGAGTGCATAGGGATGCAGGGATAGAACCTGCCTGCTGTGATTCCAGTGAATTCCTCAGGGACTTTGCATCTCACTTTCCAGGCGAGACCTTTACTCCGCTGCAGGATGTTCAGGGGTGGAGTACATCTGTGTGGCCAGGACAAGGTCTTTCATGTGGACAGCTGGATTGGAACAGAATGACATGACACATCTTATCATGGATGAGCGGAAAAGCAGGAGCTCCTACAAAGTTTAAGCCCTAGGTTTGAGCCCGGGCTCACAGTCTCACTAGCTCTGCCCGAGCGAGCAAGCCCCTCACCTGGCCAAGTCTGGGCTCCCTCATTTGGAAGAAGGATAAGGTCATGGAGCTTCCTCTACAATGTCCTGCTGAGGAAGTGAACACTTGGCATGTGAAGAAGGTCTTCAATACATGTTTGCTGAGCTTCAGTGTCTACCATAATTTCGTCCGTTATTGGCATTTGGGATAAATACCTCCTTATAATGCTCTAACATTTCTCTTCCCCACCGCTGCTGTTTTTGCTGGAAACCTCACCCATACTTTGACCTGTTCTGGGTGCGAGTTCCTGATCAAGGGTTGGCTCCTGGAAAGCCCTCTAGAACATTAGTGTCTACAGAGCAGGACTTACCGATACTAGCAAAGAAAAGTAGGTAAAGTTTGGTTTATTTTGCATCAAAAGAAAACACCTTTATCCAGGGGAAAAATAAAACATACATTGGGTATCTCCAACCTTTTAGGTGTCTAAACCTCTATACTTTGGAATATATTCTGTTCTCAGAAATTCTTACTATGATGCTAGGTCAAGTTCTCCCTTGCTGACAGCCTTTATCTGAGCATGTCCAAGGGCAACTCCTGACCTGATGCGATTAACTCATCATTACTGAAAGTCTCATTGTGCAATGTTAGATCATTGCATCCTGAGTTATGGCTATCTGCACTCGTCTCTCTGTCTCTCTCCGTCTGCCAGCCTGCCTGTCTGACTTTCTCTGCATATAAATATGCATGAATCTGTGTATACAAAAAGATGCTATTTATTTCACCTGCAATGACTAAATTTTTAGGCTCTATAGGTTTAGATGTTCTTGGGCTTAATGTTGCCTTAATGCATTTTTGTTTGCCTGAATGAGTTATCCCCAGCCCTTGCTTGAATTTGTTCATTAAGATTTCATGAAGAGTCAGCTCTTGATGAATTCACAAGCCCGAACTGCAACTTTCTTCCAGTTTTTTTTCTTTCTTTCTTCTTCTTCTTCTTTTTTTTTTTCATGTTAAAAAGCACAGCACCAGCTTTTCATACTGGTGGATGGTGGAGATAAATCCTCCCATGCCAACTCGTCACCTGGGGATGACAGAGCTTCTGCTGCATTTACACGAGTCCTTTATTATGGGAAGTGATTTGAGTGAAACAAATGGGTGATTTACTGTGCAGCAGACTGAGAAGTGACTCTTTTAAAATGGTAAACATTACAGTACATCATATCTGGGGAGATTTTCTTTGGCTGTGTATTTGTCTGAGGTTTCTGCAGTCGATGTGAAAGTTGCAAATGCCAGGCAGGGATTTCTGTAAAGGGGAGAAATGGAGGGAGGGACAGAGAAGCCATCCCCAGGGATTTGGGGAGGATGTGACCCAGCGCTAGTCTTGTTCCTGTTGAGAAGTTATTTTCAGTCATTTCCTCACTGAGGGCTTAAAAGCCCACAGGAATCTTATTTGGAGCCTCATGGAGGTATTGCTTTGTCTTTGGCCTGTAGCTTTTTGAGCTAAAGGGGACACACGTGATTTAGGAGCAGGAAGCAGTGTGTTGTCGCCAAGGCTCTATGAAGTAATAGATTGTGGGATGGAAAGTAATTTCACTTAAGTAAGATTAAGAAGGCTGGAGGAGGCCCAGGGAAGCCATACAGACTTGCTGTCCTGATCCGTGAGGACGGTCTTCATGACTCAGCAGGAAGTACTCGGTGGCCCCAAACAGTGAGGAAGGAGGGTGTGGGCCAACTTGTCCCTCTCTTCTCTCTCCTGTTCTTTCCTGGCATGCTTGGGTTCTGTCCCTTCCGGTAGGAAGGAATTTGCACATGGCCAATAGAGGTCAGCAGTAAGATTGCTCTTTCTCTTTGAGGAAACAAGATTGGGAAACACATGCCTGGTGAGGTAGGTGTCGGCTGTGGACCTGAGATTTCGGGACTCTAGTCTATAGTTCTTCCTCTGTGTCTCTGCGCCATCACAGTATGTAAAATCCCCGCTGAGTGGCTGGAAAGGAGGAAGCAAATTTCTCTCTTGTGAAGCAGGCAGAGTGGGGTCTGGGATTTTTCTCCACCAACACAGCCAGGGGTCCAGTCTGGCCCGGTGGCTTTGCTGTGCTGCAGATGGCAGATGGGCGTTAGTCCAGGGCCAGCAAGCAGGCCTAAGAAGAGGACCAAGGAGCTGAATAGATTGGTTACCATGAGGTTGCCCCAGCCTGAAACCAGACACTGCGTGCCCCCAGCATCACTGGCTGGGCAGCTTTGCACACTGTGGCTGGTTGACCCACAGCTAAGGGGAGACCCTGAGAGTTCCCTAATGAAAGGGGTATTGATAAACAGCTGTCCCCACCTCAGCTAAGATGTCTCTTCTCTGTCCTCCATATCAGTGGGAAAATCAGAGCAGGAATAGTGGAGCTTCCGGAAGAAAGGTGGGAAGGAATCAGAGCTGCAGACAGCTTCCTGACTCCTGGAGTTTAGGATCCTACTTTTCATATTTGTCAAGATCTGAACATATCTGCCCCCAAATTCCCATGTCAGCTGAGATAATGAATTGTCTTTTTCATATGACTCAGCTGCTTTGCAAGATAACCCCAGAAATTAGTTCATTTCAGAGCAACTATTGTGTCAGGCGTGCTGATGCTGTTCCCAGACTATTTTGTTTGTTTTCTGTTTGGGGTTCTTCTAGACAGCACCACGTGGTGGTAAGCTAGGCTTCTTGGGTGGCTCTGCACTTTGCACTTTGACTTAATCCCTGGGATCTTTCTTTAGTTCTTACCCCACTCTCTGGAGCTGGTATGATCTTGTGATTACCTCCTGCATTTTTGCCCCCCTTTTCTTTTCTTCTTGCATGTCTCCTCCTTTGAGATTCAGAATCATTTTAACTGCTCATGGCCCTCGGTTATCCCAGCCTGAGAGAGTACAGAGGTAGTTTTGTTTTTCAATATATTAAATAAGCACCTAGAACATGCCAGGCATTTTGTCAAGCACTGGGATTGAGCATTTATATGAAAAAGAACCAATCAGCAGTCTCCTGGAGCTTACCTTCCAGTGTGCAGGTCAGGGAGGGGAGGTGGCCAGCTATGAACAGGCAAACATGCCATTTGTGATACTTGCTATGAGGGGCACAGGATAAGGGATGGTCTCCAGGGCTGTATGGGAACCGATGACTTTAGACCAGTAGTCAGGACAGACTCCGTTAAAGTGACATCCAATCTGAGATCAGAGTGAAATGAAAGAGAAAACCATGCTGATTTTGAGACCTAGGCAGATTCAAGGAACAGGGAAGTCATGTGCCAACAAAGTGTGGGAGCCAGGGTGGAAGATGAGGTCAGAGAGGTGTTCAGAATGTATCACGATGTCGCTCACTAGCATGTAAGGGGAGGAAGAAGCGGAATGGAAGGGAGGTAGGGGGAAGGACACAGACCAAAAAGTGCTATGAGCATACATGAATGTATCACTCTGAAGCTCCGCATCATGTACAATTACAATGCTCCAATAAAAAAATCAACACAAATTTTAAATGAAAAGGACAAGTTAAAGACTTTGAATTTTATTGAGCGAGCCAGCAGTCTATTCAAATATTTTGAGCAGGGAAGCAGAATGATTTCCATACTGTGAGGATCACTCCTGCCTGGACATCATATTTCCTCCCTTTTGCTACATTTCATTGGTCGCATAAACCAGTTCCAATTCTATGGTAGAAATCTACACAAAGTCCTGAAAATTAAGGAGAAAAGAATTCTAGGGGCATCTTAGAGTTTAACTAGCACCTGGCTATCTAATTGTCCCAGTAGCACTTGTTGACAAAAAAGATTCTTTCCCCCATTGAATTACATCATCACTCCTGTCAAAGTTAATCAGCCATATATTTGTAAGTGTATTACTGGGCTTTCCATTCAGTAATATAGATCTATATGTCAAAATTATGCCAATAGCACATTGTCCTGAAGGATGTTATGAAATGAACTGCCAGGCCTACAATTTCATTCTTAACTTTAAAATTTGGGAGGTGAGTTTAGGAGTTTTGCATATATATTTAACTTGTCAGTTTCAACAACTAAAATCCTATTAGAATTCTGATTGAGATTGTAATAAACCCATCTATCAATTTTGGGGAGAATTAACATCTTAATAGTTTTGAGACTTCTGATCCATAAACATGATACATATGTTTAGATCTTTTTAAATGTCTCACTGCTTTGTAATTTACAAGTAAAGGTCTTTGCTCATGCGTTGTTAAGTTTATCCCTAACCATTTTGTGGTTTTTGACTCTCTTATAAATTTTTCTTCATTTCAATTTCCAATTCTGTGTTGCCATTATATGGAAATCTGATTAATTTTATATTGAAATTTTCTCTTGTGACCATGCTAAACTCATTTATTAGTTCTCTTAGCTTCTTCATAGACACTTACAAAAAAGATTGTCAAGGAGTTTGTACAGTCATGTTGTCTGTGGATGAGGACAATTTAATGTCTTCCTTTCCAATTTGATGCCTTTTATTCTTTTTTCTTGCTTTATTGCACTGACTAGGTCCTCTAGCACAATATTAAATACAGGTGATAAGAGCAGAGCCTCATTTTGGTCCTAACTTTAAGAGGAACGCTGTCAGCCTTTCATCACTCAGCATGATACTAAGTATAGAATTTTCAGAAGTTTTTTTTCAGATTTAGGAAGTTCCCCCTCTGTTCCTAGTTTACTGACAGGTTTTATTATTATTATTATTATTATTATGATTGGACATTGAATTTTGTAGAATTCTTTTGCTGTATCCATTGAAATGAAAATGTATTTCTTATATATATTTTAGTCTATTGGTATACCAAATGAAGTTAATTTTTTTAAAAATGTTGACCAGCCCTCAATTTCTTTGATAAATCCCAACTAGTCATGATACTTTGATTTTTCATCTATTGCTGAATTCAATTGTTTTTAGAAATTTCTTACAGATTTTCATCACTATATTTGATGGAATATTGGTCTTGAGTTTTGTTTTCTGTTAGTATCTTCTGGTTCTGATAGCAAGACAGTAGATTTTATAAGAGGATTGGAAAGTGTTCTTGCCTCTTTCATTTTCTGGAAGAGTTTTTGTAGAATTGTCTTATTGCTTCCTTAAATGTTTGGTAGAATTCACCAATGAAGTCATCTACACTTGGAATTTCCTTTGTGGGAAGATTTCTAACCATAACTTCGATTCATTCAATAGGTGTAAAACTATTCAGTTTAACTGTTTCTTTTTGAATGAGCTTTGGTAGTTTGTGTCTCTCAGAGATTTTTCCATTTGACCCAAGTTGACACTATTGTTATTATTATCTATTGATATTAAATTATTCATGGTGTTCTCTTATTTTGCTTTAAAGCATGTGGGAATTGTAGCAGTAGTTTTGTTTCAGTTGATATTGATAATTTGTATCTTAGTTTTCTTAATTACTCATTGGAGATCAATTTTATTGATCTTTCTATTAAGAAAACCTCCAGTTTTTATGTTATAGGTTTTCCTTATAGATTTTCTATTTTATTATCTGCCATTACTCATTCTCTCTCTCTCTTTTTCTCTCTCTCTTTCGTCTCTGTCTCCGTCTTTTTATTTATTTATTTATTTATTTATTTATTTATTTATTTATTTATTTTGGCATTGAACCCGGGGTGCTCTATGTCTCTCTGAGCTTTCCTTCCTGCCCTATTTTACTTTTTATTTTGAAACAAGATGGCACTAGGTTGCTGAGGGCTTCACTAAATTGCTGAGACTGGCCTTGAACCTGCAATCTTCCTCACTCATCCTCCAAGTACTGGGATATAGGAGTATACCCTCATACCCAGATCCATTATTATCTCTTTTAGTAGACAAATTTCTGAAAAATTACTAAATACTGGAAAATTTTCAAAGCACACAGATAAAAGTAGGAAAATTTTTAAATAAGTGAAGATTAAAATACAATATATCAAAACCAATAGGAAATAACCAAGAAAGTATTTAGATGGAAACTTACTGCATTCAATTCCTCTATTACAATTTTTTTAAATCCCTGAAATAAATTATTTAAGTTTATACATAGAGATATTAGAAAAAGAAAGGCAATTGAAACCTACAGTAAGCAGAAAAAAAAATAAGAATGCTAAATGTATATATGAATCTTCAAAAAGGAATGATTATGCCCCCAAATGGTAAATATGTGTGTGAATATAAGACATTTCTTCCATTGTTTTAAAATTTATTTAAAGGATGATAGATTGCTAAAAGAAAAAAAAACAAAAAATTATACTGTGGGACTGATTATTTATAAAGTATATGATAACAATGCACAAAGTTAGGGACTTGGAAGTACACCATAGGTGAGGGCTATCTTATCATCTGAAGGTAAACTCTGATAATTTAAAGATGCATTTTACCAATCCTGAGTAATTTGGGGTTTAGAGATCTTATTTTATTTCTAGAATTTCAGTTTGTGTATGTTTTATGGGCCTTCTTTTTTTCTCTTCATGTTTTCTTGTACATCTTTGAACACACTGTGCAACAGGTGAGCACCGCAGGTCTCAGCCACAGGCCCCAGTCTGTCCTTTGCTGATCTTGGCTTTTTCTCAGTGGTACTCCTTGTTACTCAGTCCTCTAATTCCAACTTGAGGTATGCTGACTCCAGTCTCTATCTCCTTCACCCAGAGAGACCCCTGGGCTCTGGGTAGCCTCTTCCTGTTCTTTGACCCGAGACTGCCGAGGTGAGTGGCTGGGATCGTCTTGTCTGTTTTCTTTCTCTCTAGATCACAGTCAAGAGAAAACCATTGTCTAATATCTGAAAGTACCTGTTTCAGAGATTTGGTCCATTTGCACAGCTATTTATAGAAAGCGGGCCAATTGAGTAGCACATGGTCTTTTATAGGAGGACATGGACTTCCCCAAAGATCCTGAGGTCTCTCTCCCATCCTGGGGTATGTTAGCTACCACCTCCTTATGTCCTCAAAGCTCCGCCACTGTGCACTATATTTTAACATACACTCTTCAGGTCCATGTCCTCTTCTTGTCTCTAAACATCTTGAAAGTAATGGCTATCTTAATCACCTTTGTATTTTAGCACTTGAGGATGACACACGAATATCCTCAAACAATAGTTGCACAACTTTTCTAGTCTTGTTACCCATTTGCTTGGGTCTTTGGAACATGTTAGGATGCAGATATCATATGCACACCAGGAATGGCAGAAATGGGGCACGTGTCTTGCTGTTTCCCCTATCAGAGCCTAGGGCAGTGTTCTACTTGTCTCCTGAACCCAAATGTGGCTTTGGACTCTTTCCTCACATAGTTTCCGGTATCTCCTCCAGTGAACGTAAGTTCACTCTTAGGCTGAATTTCATCAATGCATCGGTGTTGTCCCTTCATGGAAACAGCATTGTATGTATTCAGCAAACATTTATATGACATTAGTTATGTGCCAGCATCATTCTAAACACTTTAAATATTAACCAGTTTATCCTTCTTGTAATCCTATGTTGTAGTAACTTGTATTATATCCATTTTACAGAAGAAATTGAAGCACAGAAAAGCTAAGTAACTTGTGCTAGGCCTAATAAATGGTGAACAGGAATCCTACCCCAGGGAATCTAGCTCCTACATCCATGCTCCCCTTTATTAACACCATGCTTCCTCCAGGGCCCAAGCCAGCTAAAATGTGCCTGCTTTTGAAGAAGGCAAGAAAGCAGTTTACACTTCCTTGCTGACAAAAAAAAAAAAAAAAAAGCAGTAAGGGACAGGCGGTCACAGATGGGGCTTGGAGTTAAAAATACCTTGGGCCTCTTTGCACACGCGGGGACAATACCAATCATCTTCTTGATTTATTCAGTGAAAAGATATCTATTATGCACTTTCTATGTTCCAGGCATTGCTGGGAAGGAAAAGAGAACGCTAAGTCAAGCAAAACACCAACAGTTACACACTGCCGGGTGTAACCTCCACACACAAACAATTCTGTTTGTGAGGGTTTGGCTTCATCCCAGGACCTGCCAGCTTCAACCCAGATATTTTGTATACCCTGGACTGCACTCTTTTGAAAACCCAGAATTGCAAAAGCCCTGGGACTACTTGGCAGGGAGAGGGACATCCAGGAGGTGACCTTTGTCTTCAACTTCAAACTTCCACTGGCTTGTCATGGGTGTATCTTTGAACAGGTGCTTCTCCGCCCTTCTGTAGCTTTTTTCTAGGACACGCAAATTGTGTCTGGTCCCTCACGGACTGGAGTGGAGAAGCAGCAAGAGACTGAGCAGGAAAAGAGGCGAATGCTCTGTGTAGCATTTTGGGGGAGGTGGGGCGAGGTCAGACAAAAGAGTCAAAAAACATATAATGCTTCTACAAAAGGGCAAATGGTCCTTTTCTCTTTTGGTTTGTTTTAAATACCTAGCTGCCCCAGAGGAATGGATTAAAACAATACTGGAGGGATGCATTCCTCCACTGAGAGATACCTTGGGTTCTGTCATGGGAGACTTGAACTTTTCGGAAAAGAGGCAAGGAATTTCATAACCATTTGCGTTTTTTACCTTCTTAAAAATATATTTATTGGTGCCTTATAAATTACACATCATGGTGAAGTTCGATTATTTTCTCTCGTATGTAGAAGCTAGAGAAAAAATAGGAAACAAAAAGGACCTTAGATAATTGAGGAGAAGCCAGGCATGGTGACACCTGCCTGTAATCCCAGTACTCAGGAGGCTGAGTCAGGAGGGTGGCAGGTTCGAGACCATCCTCAACAACTTAGTGAGATGTTGTTTCAAAACAAAAAATTTGAAAAGGGGTGAGGATATAGCTCAGAGGTAGACTGTCTCTGGGTTCAATCCCAAGTACAGAAGGAAGAAAGGAAGGAAGAAAGGAAGGAAGGAAGGAAGGAAGGAAGGAAGGAAGGAAGGGAGAGAAAATTGAGGAGAGTGACCAGTAGACTAGAGGAAGAAAATGGGGAGGGGAGATGGGAAGGGGAAGGAAGGGCTAGTGAAAGAAACCGTTCACATTATGCTATGCCCATGTATGAGGATGTCACTACCATCTGAATTTTGAGAACTGGTTAGTCAGCCTGGCTCGTGTCCACTAGTCACCCCTGGGTGCTCTGCAGAACTCAACAGAAGTGCTGAACACAGGTTTAGACCACATGCTTAATTATTAACCATGGCAATGATCCAGGTGGACTGGGGGTGTGGGTTATATTGTCATTGCCCAAGGTCATTCATGCTGTTCTCTGGTTGGGGGAGGGGAGTTCTGCTTCATCAGATACTTGGGAAAAATCTCATTTCACAGGAATTCCACTTTTCACTTCAAAGCCTACTAGATGTTTTGCTTTCCAGCAGCCCCAGAGCAAAATATGGTCAGAACATTTGTTTTTAACGGGCTGCTCCACTTCTCCTTGTTTTCTTATTGCCTGTGAGTACACACAACTCTGGGGCCAGGAGGTTTTGTGGGGTGTGGTCTCTGCTGAGAGAAGAATGGTCCCCCTCTCCCTCCTATGAACATGAGGAGAATAAGGGAGACGTTTGTAAGGCCCATGAAGTGTCTGGAATGAAACTCCTGCTTCTGAAACTCTGGACGATTCATGGCATTTGGAAGAAGCTACATTGCCCTCTACTTTTTCAGATAACAAGTAAATATGCATTCAGGAACCAATGTATATTCATATATGTGCACAGAAAGGATTATTGGAATCTAAGTACAACAAAATTAGGTTTGTTTTATGTTTTATATTTTAAGGGCAGAATATACATGTTGTAAAAAAATAAATAATAAGCCAGGTATGGTGATGCACACTTGTAATCCAAGTACTTGGGAGGCTGAGACAGGAAGATCTGGGTTCGCGGCCAGCCTCAGTTACTTAGTGAGGCCCTCTGCAACTTAGTGAGACTCTTTCAAAATAAAGAATAAAAAATAGGGCTGGGGGTATAGCTTGGAGGTTGAATGCCCCAGTACTGCAAAAAGAAAAGAAAGAGAGAGAGAGAGAAAGAGAAAGAAGAAAGACAAAATGGAATAAAAAATAAGCCCCTTTCCACAATACAATTCCTCATATCTGTTCTCTGTCTCAGAGACAAATATTTAAACATTTTTATATAATTGGTCATATATGAAATTTAATCTTTTAAGATTTCATATGATTGTTTCACACAAATGGATGTGGTCCTTGTTAGGAGGTAGTGGGGGGGAGGGTCCTTAGATATAACCACAATCAGCTAATTCTTATTTAGAAGCAGGAGAAAACCTACTAGCTTAGATTTTATGATTTTATACTGAAGGGCAGGATGGGGAGTTGAGGCTTCTAATAATTATTTTCTGTCTACTATGCAACAAACATCATACAAAGAATTTTATGGGCACAGGACCTAGTACATAATTTGTGGGAGGCCCAGTATAAAATAAAAATGCAGGTTCCCTTGTTCGGAATTAAGGTTTTTAAGACAAGAAGGCAGAGTATCACGGCAGGCAAGGGGCCTGCTAATAAGAGACATAACTGTACCGGATGCACGCCGTGAAGCCAGCCCTCTGTGTACGTCTTCAAATTTCCCCATTAAATAACCCAACAACAGCAATACTGCTGCCTTGCCCGTGCAGATGGAAAGCTGGGATGTAGGGCTTTCAATCCGCAATCTTCTTTCTAGGACCTTTACCTGTAGGATACCACAGTCTGGAAAATAGCATCCATACCAAAACAATATCAGTTCCCCAAAGAAAGGAAATATTTGACCCTGATATTGGTCATCTGGACAATGTGAATTTTATATGTCAGAGCCGTTCCAACTTCCAGCTACCAGATGTCTGTAAAAATTCATAGCAGGCTATTAAATTTAGCAGATCCTGTCTTAATTAGATTAGCTTTTGCACAGCACGACGGCTGAATGTCTCTCTGATGGAGGGTTTATAAAGATTTCTGGTGGGAATTCTTTATGGAAGATGGAGTCTTTTATCCACAGAGGCTGACGAATAGAGAGAGAGAGAGGGGGAAAAAAAAAGACACCCCACCTCATAATAGTATAAAAATGTGGTCACGGTGTGTCAAAGCAGAAACATGGGTCTTTATTTCATTTGATGTTTTCTTTTTATTTGGCTTCAGAACAGGGATGGTTGGGATAAAGATGGAGGAGGGGTGTTCAAAAACGGCCAGCTAGAGAAATAGCACAAGGGAGGTAGAAATCTACAAGCAAATTCTTGTCCTCAAATCCTCCAATAAATCTAGCACCAAAGGAGTGCTCGGTGTTCAGTTGCCTGTTAGTGCCTGAGGTTTTTTGTTTTGTTTTGTTTTTTTCCTTTTCAGACACAAAACAAAACTGTGCAGTTTATCTTGAGCTGGTCTTACGTAATTAAACTCAGCATCTCTTCTCCCTCCTGGTTTAAGGTCACTCAAAAAGATCACAGGACACAAAACCAACAGCTTGAAGCCCCCTCTTTATTTCACCCCCTCTATTCTGCCACAGGCAAAGGACCCGAGCCGGCAGTGTTTGGTGG
>PVLC010037714.1:0-15133 GCA_004027655.1 Graphiurus murinus
AGCCGGGCGTGGTGGCGCACGCTTGTAATCCCAGCATTCGGGAGGCTGAGACCGGAGGATCCGGGTTCGCGGCCAGCCTCAGCTACCTAGTGAGGCACTCCGCAACTTAGTGAGACTCGGTTTCAAAATAAAGAATAAAAAATAGGGCTGGGGGTGTAGCTCAGAGGTAGAATGCCCCTGAGTTCAATCCCCAGTACCGGAAAAAAAAAAAAAAAAAACTGTGCCATTAGTGCCAACCCGGGCCCTGGCCTCTGACTCCTGGAGCTGGCCTTGGTTTAAAATTCAAGAATCCGTGCAGCCCCCGGACTCCTGCGCTGTGTGTCGTGGGCACGGTGTGCTGGCCTGCGGGGTGGACCCCTTCCTTTGCCCCGTCCCACCCAGGCTGCCTCTCCGCTCTCTCCCTCTGCCTTCCTGTCAGGTTCCACCAGCCTAAAAGGAAGTCAGAGAGCCGGGCGTGGTGGCGCACGCTTGTAATCCCAGCATTCGGGAGGCTGAGACCGGAGGATCCGGGTTCGCGGCCAGCCTCAGCTACCTAGTGAGGCACTCCGCAACTTAGTGAGACTCGGTTTTAAAATAAAGAATAAAAAATAAGGCTGGGGGTGTAGCTCGGAAGTAGAATGCCCCTGAGTTCAATCTCCAATACTGCAAAAAATAAATAAATAAAATAAAAGGAAGACAGAGGGAGGAGGAGATGGAGCACGGCAGGGTGTTTGCCCATCAGGGTCCCTGGGGCCGGGCGCCTCCCGTGGCCGGAGCCCTTCTTCTGGTCTTGGGTGAAGATGGCGCCTCCTGGTGCTGGATTGCTGGAACTGCATGTTCCCTGTGGCTGCCTACACCTTTGTAATTCCTCCTAAATGAATGGGGGGGAGTGTAGTTGCTCCCATTCATTTAGGAGCTGGAGGTGTAGCTCCGTGGGAGAGTGCTTGGCTACCATGCACAAGGCCCTGGCTGGCACCGCAAAAAAAAAAAAAAAAAAAAAAAAAAAATTATCCCAATTTACATGTGTTTATATGTGGTTCTTTGCAGACGCCCGTTGGTAAACTATGTGGTTCTTTGTTCAAATGGGTCATATGCAAGCCGGGCGTGGTGGTGCACGCTTGTAATTCCAGTACTTGGGAGGCTGAGATAGAAGGGTCACAGGTTCGAGGCCAGCCTCAGCAAGTAGTGAGAGTCTCAACAACCTAGTGAGACCCTGTTTCAAAATACGAAATAAAATTGGGCTAGGGGTTGTAGCTCGAAGGTAGAATGCTTCTGGGTTCAATCCCTAGTACCAAAAAAAAAAAAAAGTCATATACAAAATCCCAGTGAACAAGACGGGTCAAGGCAGAGGTCCTGGGGTTTACTAAGCGTGCATCCTGTATCACGCTGTGACAACTTTAGCGTCACTTTGGTCCGAAGCAAGACCTGCTCCCTTCGATGGGCGTAAATCACCTGGATACAGAGACCTGCTGAGGCCAGGGAGGACAGGACAAGCATTTGTTGAGCGCCTACTGTGGACTTCCCATGGGAAGGACTCTGTACAGGTTAGCTTAAAATTCTAGATCGCATTGCTTATTCCTCAAGCAGGGCGACGTGGCGGGCACGGCCAGCTTCATATCTACAAATGGGGCAACGGAGGCTCAGACAGGTGAATTGACTTGCCCAAGGTCACACGGTGGATGCCCTGCAGAGCCGGCCGGAGCCCAACGTCAGACCTGGGCACTTCCCACACACCTGAGGTTTACCAGCTCCCTCTGAGGGCAGGAGAGCGGAAGGCCACAGGGGCACCCACCCGCCCGGCTTACACACATCCTTTAAGTCATCTCTAGACAACTTCTAATACCTAATGCAAAGTAAATACCGTGTGAATAGTTGTTATATTGTATAGGGAATAATAACAAGAAAACAGAGGGGAACGGGGCATTCGAGGGGCAGGCCCAAGCTCGGGGCCCTGGCACATCCCTGGGCCTCAGTTTACCCAGCATGAAGCAGTTGTGAGACCTTCCCGGAGCGGAACTAGTGTCTTTTCAGATACACAAAGCAGCAGACTCTGATACCCACCCCCTCCCCCGTATGGGTTGCTTCTAGCTCTGAAAATCTGGGTGTCGTGAAATCGCTAGTGGAATTCAAGGCTGGTTTATCCCACTCTGCCTCGGTCTCCTGGCAGGTTTCAATTTAATTGAATATAGTCATTCGGTGAATTCACAGCAAACTGCTTCTAAGATCCCCTCAGATTTCCACATCTGCACATGTCCAAGCCGCTTCTGTACTACGGTGCAGGATTTGCACAGAACCTACACACAGCCCTCTTATTTATTTATTTTTCTTTATTTATTTATTTACTTTGGGTACTGAGGATTGAACCCAGGCCATTCAATCTCCAAGCTAGAAAGCCTCCCAGGTCTTCTTATTTTTATTTTGAAACTGCATCTTGCTGTGGCAGAGGCTGGCCTCCAACTTGCGATCCTCCTGTCTCAGCCTCCCAAGTATTGAGATTACAAGTGTACACCACCACGCCCGGCTTACACACATCCTTTAAGTCATCTCTAGACAACTTCTAATACCTAATGCAAAGTAAATACCGTGTGAATAGTTGTTATATTGTATAGGGAATAATAACAAGAAACAAAAGAGTCTATACACGTTCAGTACAGACACAATTTTTTTTCCAAATGTTTTTTAGCCACGTTGGTTGAATCCACAGATGTAGAGACCAGAGACACAGCCCTGCCGCACTATTGACGAGGGGCATTTTGAACAGGAAACGCAGGGCCATGCAGGAGGTGCGGAAGGTGCCCGTCCCCACCTGTCCCCCGTCTTGGGTCCCAGGGCAGGGCTCTCGGGTCCTGGGGATCCCCCTCAAGAGGAGGGAAGATGCGGAGGTGGGGAAGGCGCCCGCAGCTGTTCTTGGACGACGGCCTGGATCAGCCGCTGCGGGGCCCCTCTCGGCTCTTTTCCCCGTGAAGGACTCCATCACGGGGAAGCCGGGTCCCCACAGGGGACCTGCAAGCAGAACCCGGCCATGGACACCTTCTCCTGTCTTTGCACAGACAGACAGCGCGCCCCAAAGCTGCCGGAAGCATCCTCTTATCTGGAAGCAGCTCAGCTCCTGCTGAGCCCCCTCGATGGCCGACTTACCCTTGCTCCATGGCACTCAAGGGCCCAGGTTGGTCTTTCGGAGGAATCACAGTATTCCTGCAGCCCGCTGGTGCTGGCAGGGATAAGATTCCCTCTCATCCCACACTCGGAATCAAAACCTTGGCAGTACCAAGTCCAAGCACCTTCAGTGTCACCTTCAGTCTTCCGAGAGGCTGTCTCCAAATGGTGGCTTCTGGAAAATTCCCCCTCTCCAGGCTGTTTGTGCAAGGATCACAAAAGGGCTTTTTTTTTTTTTTCGGTACTGGGGATTGAACTCAGGGGCATTCTACCTCCGAGCTACACCCCCAGCCCTATTTTTTATTCTTTATTTTTGAAACAGGGTCTCACTAAGTTGCGGAGTGCCTCACTAGGTAGCTGAGGCTGGCCGCGAACCCGGATCCTCCGGTCTCAGCCTCCCAAATGCTGGGATTGCAAGCGTGTGCCACCACGCCCACCTTCCAGCCCTATTTTTTATTCTTTATTTTGAAACCAGGTCTCACTAACTTTCGGAGGGCCTCACTACGTAGCTGACGCTGGCCTCGAACCCAGATCCTTCAGTCTCAGCCTCCGAAGTGCTGGGATTCCAAGCGTGTGCCACCACGCCCGGCTCAAAAGGGCATGCTTTAAAATCCTCTTTACGAAGATCTGAATGGAGGCATCCCAGAGGGGACACACTGGTGGGAGAAAATTGCACAAAGAGCTTTGACCTGACCTTGAAGCCACAGGTAGGACAGGGGACACTTGGAAGGCAAGAAGGGGACAGGAGAGGGAGCAGAGAGTGCACAGGTGTGGAGTCGAGATCAAGCAAGGTGGCGGAGAGGCTCACTAAGTGGCTGAGGCTGGCCTCGGACCTGCAATCCTCCTGTCTCGGCCTCCCAAGTACTAGGATCACAGGTGTGCGCCACCACACCCAGCTCAAAGCCAACTTTGAGGCCGGGTAGAGGGAACTCTTGTTTCAAATCTCCATCTTTAGAGAACTCAAGGACAAGGGAAGTTTTCATAAGAGAAGAGACGGTAAAATGAGAGAAAAGGCAGGGAAGGCACATATGCAGAGGAGTCAGCCAGAGAACCAGCGACTTCCAGCAGGTCAGGAAGGGGCCCTTCAGCCTTCAGCCTCGACTCTCAGCCAAAGGAAACCCGACATGCAGAAGAACAAATTATCAGGAAGACGTCTTTAATTTCTGAGAGTCTATTTCACAAGGAGATCAAAGACCATTAAGAAAAACTACTAGCCATCTTTTAAGGGTGTGTGCACTAGAAGCCCAAACTACCTGGGTTCAAATCCCAGCTCTTCCACTTCCCAACTCCGCAGCCTTGGGCAAGTTGCTCAGCTTCTCGGGGCCACAGTTTTTCACCTATAAAAAGGAGATATTGGAGCCAGGTGTGGTGGCGCACGCGTGTAATCCCAGTACTTGGGAGGCTGAGATCAGCGGATCCGAGCTCACAGCCAGCCTCAGCTACTTAGTGAGGCCCTCCACAACTTAGTGAGACCCTGTTTCAAAATAAAGAATGAAAGAAAAAAAATGGGGTTGGGGGTGTAGTTCAGAGGTAGAATGCCCCTGGGTTGTATCTTGGCCACGGAATAGCTAGAATTCAAATGTGTCAATGTTTGTCAGGTACTCAGAATCCTACCAGATGCACAATGAACTTTATTTACATAGGTCATGTTTGTTAAATAAATAAGTGAGCACACCTGGCGTGGTGACACATGCCTGTGATCCCAGCTTGGGAGGCTGGGACAGAAGGATTGCAGGTTTGAGGCCAGCATCAGCAACTTACCAAGATCTCTAGCAACTTAGGGAGACCTTCCTTATTTCAAAAATTAAAAATAAAATCGGACTGGGGGTGTAACTCAGAGGTAGAACAGCCCTGGGTTCAACCCCCAGTACCGCAAAATAAATAAATAGGTGAATGAAAGAGACAGAGAAAGGCCAGGCGTGGTGGCGCATGCTTGTAATCCCAGTACTAGGGAGGCTGAGACAGGAGGATGGCAGGTTTGAGGCCAGCCTCAGCTACTTAGTGAGGTCCTCCGCAACTTAGTGAGACCCTGTTTGAAAACAAAGAATAAAAATAGGGCTGGGGGTGCAGCTTGGAGGTAGAATGCCCCTGAGTAGTTCAATCCCCAGTACCGAGAGAAAGAGAGAGAGAGAGAAATCTTATTCCGCAGGTGAAGAAACCAAGTCAGGTCTGCTTCTGAGTTACGGGCACAGCCGGCTTTCATCCTGAACTTGAGAGTGACAGAGCTGGGAGGCAGATGGCGGCAGGAGGCTCAGCCAGGAGTCTCCCACAGGAGTCACTAGATGCTGAGCTGATGAGGTGTCGGCGGCAGGTGCAGCCCCCCCCACACGGTGCTGCGCTAAGTCACGGTAGGACCCAGGGACCGGCCAGGACCCACCTGTGGGAGCCGGCGTCCCCCTGCCTTCTCCCCCGCCATGAAGCCAGGGCTGGATGGATTCCGGAACCTTCTAAAGATGCACCCCAACACCTCCCCATATAAGAATTACTGGGCATCCGCAGGCTGAGCAGGGAGAGACAAGAAATACGACCACGCCCAGAAACCTAATGAGAAAGCAAGCTCGGCCAGACAGGAGCTTAACAAGAAATACCGGCCCCGCTCCTGGGGAGCCCGCGTCCCCACGATCGATCCCGGCAGGGAGTCTGGCGCAACGGTGGGGGAGTAGATAAACGGAAAGATATACGGCAGGAGGGGCCCGGGCTGATGACAGGGGAAGGGAAGGCCGTTTAAATCAAGGGCCCCGCTGCAGAGAGCCGAGATAACAGGATTTGTGTTTATGGGTAACACGGTGCTGGGCTGGGGCAGGGCAGGTGGGTGAGGACCCGGAGGAGGGAGAGGAGGGGGCAGAGGGAGGGTGCAGGGGAGCTCCCGGACCCTCAGAACCCCACCCCACCCCACCCGCGGTGGCTCATCTTCCACTTTCCTGGGAGTCGGCATCCTGGGGGGAAGGTCTTATTTTATGCTGCATTGTGTTGTCTGCAGCCCTGGGGGACCCTGGAGGACGCTAGGCAAGTGATCTACCCCCGAGCTGCAGCCCCCAGGACCCCCAGCAAGGAATGGCCATGCCCGTCCCCCCTCCCATCACGGAGCCCTTCAGAGGGATGGAAGGGAAGCCCCCGGCAGGACCAGAGTCGAGGTCCCCTGAGAGTTTTTGCTGGGCTCCAGCTGTGCTAACAGCTGCCTCTGTCTTATTCCAGCCAACCGCTATTCCCTGGAGGACTGGGGCACCGCGGCGGCTCCCCTGGTCTGCATGAGGATGCTGGGGCTCAGAGAGGTTGAGGAGCTGGCCCCACGCCACAGAGCACTGCTGGAGCTGCAGTCCAGGCAGCCTGGCGCGGAGTCGTGGACATGCAGGAGTGTTGACGGCTGGTGGGAGGTGGTGCACCCGATACACAGCCCCTGGAACCAGAGTGACATCTGTCAGGTGGTGGCACGGTTCCCAAGAGCAAGCCGGGACCGCTCCACCGCTCTGCCTCAGGGTCTTCTCCAAAAGCACAAAAGTCCTCCAGCAGGAGAACGGGGCAGCAGGAAAGCGACCCCCGGGGCAGCTGTCCGCCAGAGGGGCAGGAGCTGGGGACGAATGCCCGCCTCCCTCTTAGGGTGTCTCCTGCTATAACACAATGCCCCAGACTGGGTAACTTATAATGCACGGAAGTTTGTGGGGCTCAGAGTTCCGGTAAGTCCAGGATGGAGGAGCTGCCTCTGCCTGAGCTGGATTTCCTAACAACTCTGCCCCCGAGATAACCGCAGCCATCCGTGCATGAGGATGGAGTCCCCGCATCTCAACCCCTCCCAGCGGGCTTCGCCACCCAATACCCTCGGACTGGGGACCATGTGTCCAACGCATGAACTTCGGGGAGCACAGAGAGGCCAGTTCTGGGCCCCGGGCTGCACAGCTCCTCCGAGGGTCTCTCTCAGGCTTAAGCCCAGCTGCACCAGTGACGACCAGCTGGGTGATACCCCAGGATGGCGGCCCACGCGGTTCCCCACTTCCCCATCCTCCTGCTCCTGCTCCGGTGTCTCTTCCAACTCAACCCCCCCCCATCCAAGCCCACTTCTCTGCTTCTGCTGTGGGGAAACCCAAGCTAGGAACAATTCCACCTATCCTGAAGTCAAGAAGTAGAGCCAGCTGAGCAAAGAGGAAGTGTGGAGCAACCGCGCTGTGGGCGGCCCTCTTATTCTCCTCTCTTTGCTTCCTAGACCTAGAAGATAAGTTTGGCCGACATCACGCAGAGAAGACCTGGAGAAGATGCCGCTGTCTCTTTCCACCCTGGACCTGCTGCTCCTGCTGGGACAGCCTGGCTCCCAAGGGCCACGGAAACCAGTGGGCGGCATCGCCAGTCCTCGAAAGCAGGAGACACCGCGTCCGCTGTGGGCCACCCTGGCTCACGGGACATCCCGGATCACAACTCAGGGGCTCGCCCTGCCTTCCGAGTCTCCGGGTTGGTGGGTCTCTACGCGGCACCTTCCGGGGCAGGAGCCTGGCGTCCCCAGCATCTCAGCTGGGAGCCAGGGGTAAATCCAGTTTGGGGGGGTAGTGGTGGGAAGGAGCCCCTGCAGAGCAAGGGCAGAAGCTTTTCGAAGCCTGGGGAACTCCCACGGTCTCCGTTGACACCCAAACGGCTGTGCAATTGAGCCTGTGACTCAAGGTGACCCCTGGCTCTCCTCACGGGACAATAGAGAAGGCCAAGCTGAGGCTGACCCGCTCCCCGAGAACCCTTCTTCTTGGCTTTGCTCTGCCCCCCGTCTAGGCCTGCCTGCGCCCCGTCTGCTTCCCACAGCTCTTCCCAGCGAAGTGACCTTGGGCTGTCCTTGCAGGCACCGGAGGATGCACAGGGGTAGAAATGCCCGGGGAGGACTCAGGTCCAGGGGAGCAGATATCTGGGGCCCTTGAGCCTCCAACCAACCCATCAAAGTCTCTAGCTCAGCCTTCGCCACTGGGCACCCGCTCACGCGAGCACCTGCCATGTGCTAATTACAAAGTCAAGGCTGAGGGTGTGGCTGTGAACCCGGCCGGCCCTTGCTTTTGGAGAAGTCAAGGTCAGCCCACGGCTGCCCCACCTGACTGCATACCCGAAGCATCTGATTTTGTAGGTCTGAAGTGCAGCTCCAGGATTCAGAATTCTGCATTTCTTTTTCTTTTTTTCTTTTTTTTTTTTTTTTTTTTTTTTTTTTTTTTTTTTTTTTTTTTTTTTTTTTTTTTTTTTTTTTTTTTTTTTTTTTTTTTTTTTTTTGCGGTACTGGAGACTAAACCCATGGGCATTCTATCTCCAAGCTACACTCCCCACCCTATTTTTTATTCTTTATTTTTGAAACAGGGTCTCACTAAGTTGCAGAGAGCTTCATTCAGTAGCTGAGGCTGGCCGATAACCTCGATCCTCCTGCCTCAGCCTCCCAAGTATTGGGATTACAAGCGTGCACCACCACACCCGGCTAGATTCTGTGTGCTGATCAGCTTTCGGAAGCGGGAAGTTCTGGGGACTAGCTATTGAGTATCAAGGGGCTGGCTTGCACAAACCCAGGCTCTCGGGAAGATGAGGTAACCTCCTTGAGACTGAGCAAACTCTTCTCCTAACTGGGGCACGGAGGGAAACTGAGGCAGTCGAGAGGAGTGGGTAACCCCAGAGAAATCCACATTCCAAGCCCAGCAGAGTGGCATTGGGCCAGGTGCCTGGCTCTCTCTGAACTCAAGAGGGGTTAGCAGTAATCCTGCCTCCTTCAATGCCCCCCCGAGGGGGCGGGGGGACTTCTGTGGTTCCCCTTCTCAGCCAGAGCCTGAGGAAAGCTTCACCCCACAGTTTCTCACACTGTCCCTTTAAGATGAGGGTCCAAGTTCAGCATGGAGGCACACACATAGAATCCCAGTACTTGGGAGGCTGAGACAAGAGGATCACGGTTTCGAGGACAGCCTCAGTAACCTAGTGAGACTCTCAGCAACCTAGCCAGACCGTGTTTCAAAATAAATTTAAAAAAAAAAAAAAAGGTAGCCGGGTGTGGTGTCGCGCACTTGTAATCCCAGCATGTGGGAGGCTGAGACTGGAGGATCCGGGTTCGCAGCCAGCCTCAGCTGCTTAGTGAGGCACTCTGCAACTTAGTGAGACCCAGTTTCGAAATAAAGAATAAAAAATAGGGCTGGGGCTGTAGCTCGGAGGTAGAACGGCCCCAGGTTCCATCCCCAGTACTGCAAAAATAAATAAATAAATAAATAAATAAATAAATAAATAAATAAATAAAAGGTGCGGGGGTGTGGCTCAGATGAATAATGCCCCTGGGTGCAATTCTAGTACAAAGAAAGAAGGGACAGAGGGAAGACAAATGAAGATCCAAAAAAAAAGAAACTAGCATAGCAGAGATTTCAGTCTTTGGAATCGAAACCATTTGAGCTCGCATACCAGATGCCCAATTTACTAACTGTGGGAAAACAGGAAAGTTACTTAACCTTTCTGTCGCCTGGAGAGAACACCAGTACCTCCAGCTTGTTAAAGAGCTGCAGGGAGAGGGCAGAGTGCTCGCTGGTCAGCCCACAGGCGCTGCAGGCGCTGCTGGAGCACGCGCGGCAGAACCCACCTGCGTCCCCTTGGCAGCCACCGACCCTGTGACCACCGAGCTCACAGCTTCCTAACGCCAGCCCGTCACCTCCCCAGGCCCGGCTGTCTGGTCTGATCAGCCCCACTGGGGGACACACCGGCTCTGCAAATGCATGTCCCTAACCCTGTTGTGGTTTCAAAGTAAAACGTCCCCAGGACCCGGAGGCAGCCACGCCCAAAGGAGGGTCCTTGGGGGTGCGGCCCAGCACCGCGCACGCGCATGGTTACAGCCCTGCCCAGCTGCTGTAAACTTCTGTCTCTGGCTCCTCGCCATCATAACCTAAGGACCTGTAACCCCAATTCCTGCGTGATAGCTGGCTGAAAGTCCCCAGCAGCTGGGATTCCAGACGTGCGCCGCCGTAACTGGCTTTTAAAAGTCTCTAGAGCCGGGTTTTGCCAAGTCAGTCAAAGGAGAAATTCAATGTACAAATCAGACAGGCAGCATGGTGGCCTTGACCTCCATTCACAACGCTGCGGCCAAGGAGACTGGAGGCGGGACACACACCCCCGGCCCGTGCGAAGTCAGATAAACAAGGCATCATGTTCAGTAAGCATGTGTCTCCGGCAGTATTGGGGACATATTCACACTGAAAATGATCCACATTTATTTGAAATTCAAATATACCCAAGCAGCCAGGCATGGTGGAGCACACTGCTAATTCCATTACTTGGGAGGATGAGACAGGAGGATCTTTAGCGAGATGCTGTTTCCAAATTTAAAAAAAAAAAAAAAATAGGGCTGAGGCTGTAACTCAGAGGTAGAATTCCCCTGGGTTCCATCCCTAAGTACCCTCCCAAATATTAACTGAGCATGGTGCATTTTTGTTTGCTAAATCTGACCCCACCCCCGATCTGGGAACCCCGGCATTGTTTGAAAACTGTGTTGCCTGTGGCTTCCCTTCACGGGTCTGGACTCCAGGAATCAACTGCAGCCGAAGCTTTTCTGAAGAGCTCCACCCAGGAGAGGCCAGGGCACAGATGGCTCTGCACCCCGCAGGGATCTGGTTCCCTGAGATGGAGGCAGAACAAGGGAACTGGAATCCCAGACACTCAGGCCAGAGTCCACTTGGTCCTTTAAAAAAAAAAAAAAAAAAAAAAAAAAAAACTTCCATGGCTGTGACCAAAGCATCTCTGGGAGAGAGAAATAGAAAAGTTGTTCTCCCAAAAGAGGCGGTCAAGGTCACACAGCAAGGTGGCCATGCTGTCCCATGTAGGGCTGGCTAAGTGGGGGCTGAAGACCAGAAGGTGAGAAGCGGGAAAGGTGTGTGTGTGTAAGAGAACATTCTTTCATTCTTTGGTACTTGGTGAGAATCAAAGAATCCTCTCCATCCACTTAGCACGCTGTGGGCCTCCTGGTGGAGGGGGAGTATTTTCATGAGATCCTCATCCAAGAAAGCAACTGCTCATCTACTCATCCATCCACCATCATTCACCCATCCCCATCCACCCACTCTTCCACTCACTCATCCACCCATCCATCCACCCATCCATCCATCTATCCATCCATCCACCCATCCATCCATCCATCCATCCACCCATCCATCCATCCATCCATCCACCATCCATCCATCCATCCATCCACCCATCCATCCATCCATCCATCCACCATCCATCCATCCGTCCATCCACCATCCACCCATCCATTCATTCACCCATCCATCCACCCACTCATCCATCCATCCATCCATCCACCCACCCATCCATTCATTCACCCATCCATTCACCCACTCATCCATCCATCCATCCACCCACCTATGCACCTGTCTGTCCACCTATCTGTCCACCTATCTGTCCATCCATCCATCCATCCGCCCACCCACCCGCTCCCCATCTGTCCGCCTGGCCCCTCGTTTCTCCGTCACTTGTCTCCAGTGTACCTCGTTTGCATTAAGCTGTGTGCCAGGCACTGGGGCTGTTCTAGGAATCAGACATATACAGGCCTGACCTATGGAGTTCACCTATTAGTGGGGAAAACAGAAGTAAATAAGTCACCACCAGATTAAAAAATATTAATAATAATGGCAAGTTCTTTGGAATGCTCAAGTTATATGATCCTTTTGGCAGCATTAGAAGATTTTTTTTTTCGGTACTGGGGATTGAACTCAGGGGCATTCTACCTCCGAGCTACACCCCCAGCCCTATTTTTTATTCTTTATTTTGAAACCGAGTCTCACTAAGTTGCGGAGTGCCTCACTAGGTAGCTGAGGCTGTCCGCGAACCCGGATCCTCTGGTCTCAGCCTCCCAAATGCTGGGATTACAAGTGTGCGCCACCACGCCCAGCTTAGAAGATTTTTTTAAACCTTTTTATCTACCCCCCCTTCTCCATTTCTGCCAGTAAAACTAAGCCCCAGGGGCATCTTGACATTGTGGGGTTTTTTTGTTGTTGTTGCTGCTATAATATCAAATAAGGAAGCCCCAGCACCTGATCCTCACAGTGCAAATTTTCACAACTAACAAAGAAAGTTAAAAGGAGATGGAGACTGGGCGTGATGGTGCATGCTTGTAATCTCAGTACTTTGGGAGGCTGAGACCGGAGGATCACAGGTTTGAGGACAGCCTCAGCAACTTAGCAAGGCCCTCTTCAACTTAGTGAGACCCTGTTTCAAAATAAAAAATAAAATAGGGCTGGCAATGTAGCTGAGGGACACCCCTGTGTTCAATCCCCAGGACTAAAAGGCGGGGAGGAGAAAGCGGAGGAGGGGGGGAGGAGGAGGAGGAAGAGGAGGAGGGAGGGAGGAGGAGGAAGAGGAGGAGGAGGAGGAGGAGTGCTCCTCCCCACACCGATGACCAGGTATCTCTTGTGTCACAGAACAGAGCTCAAACTTGGGTTGGATGAGATGCAAAACTGAGAACCGTCTGGGGGGCCCGGTGTCACTTGTCAGTGCAAAATGGAGGCGTCGCTGGATATTTGTCACTGGTGACAACTGGCCTGGAATACATACATGAGCAGAACAGTCTTGAAAATTCTACTCATGGCTCTTTTTTTTTGGCAGCACTGGGGATTGAGCAGGACCTCATGCACGCTAGTCAATCTCTTCCGCTGAGCTACATTCCCAGCCCCCGAGAAATCCTAAAGCCTTCAGAAAGAGTTTCCACGGCCTGCCCAGATGCCTTTCAAAGAGAACGGTGCCTCACGATGCCCTTTCCTGAGGACGGACGCCCAGGTCCCCATGTTGAGGGGACGCCCGGGTACCCGGCACTGTAGACACAGGATGGGAAAGCTCAGTAAGAGAGGCTCCCGGGCTTTTCCGCTTCTCCTCAAGACCGATCGGGGGCGGGGAGGGGAAGAACTATGACTCTATTTGATTCGTTCCCCTTAACAAACAGACGAGGACTCTAGTTCTATAAAGAAATGTCTTTGGCCTGGTGGTCAGACAAGATCGCCTCTGCAGAGGGGATAGAAATGCTGAAAATCTGGGCTCCAAGGCGGAGTCACCCAGCCATAAAGAGCAGGAGGAAAAGCATCGCAGGCAGCGGAACAGCATGTGCAAAGGTCCTGGGGGCGGGTGAGGGGTGCATCTGAGGCACCCAGGAGAGTTTGTGGAGGCGGAACGCACGGAGCAAGCCGGGGGAGGTGAGGTGGAAGTTGGAAAGGTTGTCACTCGGGGCTTTGGGGGGTTTTTTTGGGGGGAGGAGGGTTGTTTTTGTTTTGTTGGGGTTATTTTGGTACTGGGGATTGAACTCAGACATCCTACCTCCAAGCTATGCCCCCAGCCTGATTTTATATTTCTGTTTTGAAACAGGATCTCACTGGGTTACTGAGAATCTCGCTAAGTTGCTGAGGCTGGCCTCAAACCTGTGATCCTCCTGTCTCAGCCTCCCAAGTACTGAGGTTACAGGCGTGCACCACTAGGCCCAGCTACTCAGCATTTCTGGAATGTGCATTTTATTCTTCTGCTGATGGAACTCTATAAATGACTTCAAGCAGGGGCGAGAGCTTTCAAAAAAAAAAAAACAAAAACAGGCTCAGAAAACCCAGCTCAGCTGGCCCATCGAGATGCAACGGGGTCACCATTGGCGGTAACTTCTCCTTCTGCAGTTTACGGGATGAATAAGCATGAGGTGCCGCCCTCAGCACAGCGCAGACCAATCTGCTCTCAACCCTCTCATAAAATGTCCTGGACTGACTCGCTGAAGAATCGCATTCCCCTGGGGCATGCAGAAGCAGAAAGAACGGATTTTTAAGGCCCAAACAAAACCAAAAAAACATAAATAAATAAATTTTTTTTTAAAGGCCTGCCTGCACCGGAGCGAGGCAGAGATGGGAGGGGGCTTTCTTGCCGGAGCGGCTGAGCACGGGGGCTGTCTGCTGCCGGCAGGTGGGAGGCATGAGGCAGGTGTTCCGAGTCAGCCCGCTCTCCACGGGGGTCTGCCCAGTTCCTTGTAACTGTCAAAGAAACCACCTACCAGTAGCAGTCATGCGCTGCAGGAACTGCCTTCACTTGCCTGCTTGGACCCTGCAGGAGTCTGCACCCCCACCCCAGCCCCAGCCCCCCATCCAGCTCACCAAGACACCTCCTGCGGAGTGGAAAAATGCCAAAGGTCGACAGCCTCAAACAGGGAAGAAACTGGAACGTTTGGGTGTCCCAGGTGGGGTGTAAAACAGCACAGCGGCAGGGCGTGGGGGCGCACACTTGTAATCCCAGTACTTGGGAGGCTGAGACAGGAGGATTGCAGGTTCGTGACCAGCCTCAGCTACTTAGTGAGGCCCTGTTTCAAAATGAAGAATAAAAAATAGGGCTGGGGGTGTAGTTCGGAGGTAGAATGCCCCTGGGTTCAATCCCCAGTACTGCAAAAAACAAAACAACAACAACAAAAAAAAAACACCAGCAGTTACTTGGGAAACAATGGAGCAGTTTCTTTAAAGAACATGAAACAAGCCAGGTATGGTGGTGCATGCTTATAGTCCCAGTATTTGGGAGGCTGAGACAGGAGGATTGCAGGTTCAAACCCGGCCTCAGCAATTTAGCAAGACTCTCAGAAACCTAGCAAGACCTTGTTTCTAAATAAGAAATAAAATTGGACTGGGGATGTAGCTTGGAGATAGAATGCCTCTGGGTTCAATCTCTAGTACCAAAAAACAAATAAGAAATAAAAAAGAATATTAAACAAACAAGTCGGTCATGGTGGTATGAGCCTGTAATCGTGGTACTTAAGAGGCTGAGACAGGAGGCTATCAGGTTCGAAGCCAGCCTCAGCAACTTAGCAGTACCCTCACAAGTTAGCCAGAGCCTGTTTCAAAATAAATAAATAAAAAGGGCTGGGGGTGTAGCCTGGAGGTAGAATGCCTCTGGGTTCAATCCCATTACCACACAAATAATAATAATAATAATAATAATTAATAATAATGGACTGGGGGTGTAGCTTGGAGGTAGAATGCTCCTGAGCTCCATCCCCAGTACCAGACAAACA
>PVLC010037715.1:0-15136 GCA_004027655.1 Graphiurus murinus
GGTACTGGGGATTGAACTCAGGGGCATTCTACCTCCGAGCTACATCCCCAGCCCTATTTTTTATTCTTTATTTTGAAACCGAGTCTCACTAAGTTGCGGAGTGCCTCACTAGGTAGCTGAGGCTGGCCGCGAACCCGGATCCTCCGGTCTCAGCCTCCCGAATGCTGGGATTACAAGCGCGCGCCACCACACCCGGCTCCTATTTTTTATTCTTTATTATGAAACCGAGTCTCCCTAAGTTGCGGAGTGCCTCACTAGGTAGCTGAGGCTGGCCGTGAACCTGGATCCTCCGGTCTCAGCCTTCCAAATGCTGGGATGTCAAGCGTGCACTACCACGCCCGGCTCCCCAACCGGATTTTATTTCTTATTTGGAAACAGCCTCTCTAGGTTGATTAGAGTCTCACTACTTGCTGAGGCTGTCCTCCAACCTGCAGTTCTCATGTTTCAGCCTCCCAAGTACTAGGATTTTATTTTTATTTTGAGAGCTTGTTTGGAGGTTCTAGCTGGGGAGCACAGCTACTCGTATACCCTTGATCCTTCGAAGACCGGTCCTCCTCTATTCGGAGAAGGTCATCCTCTTTAACCGAGCTCGCAGCTTTCGGTAGGGACACACATGGAGCTGTGAGGGAGGAAGCGAACACCCGCCTAGCCAGCCAGATCAGCCGAATCAACCCTGGCAATCAATGGGGTGACAGATGTCGCAGCCAGGTTGCCCTCACATCCTTATTTTTATTTTGAAACAGGGTTTCACTAGGTTGATGAGAGTCTCACTATTTGTGATCATCCTGTCTCAGTTTCCCAAGTACTGTGATTATAGTTATGCAATACCATGCCTAGCTTTACTTTTTATTTTGAAAAAATGTCTCAATAAGTTGCTGAAGGCCTTATAAGTTGTTGAGGCTGTCTTTGAGCCTGTGGTCCTCCTGTCGAAACCTCTGAGGTACTGGGATTATAAGCGTGGGCAACCACTCCCAGCTAAAATGGTAATTTTTTTTATTTTTTATTTTTATTTATTTATTTATTTTGCAGTACTGGAGATTGAACCCAGGGGCATTCTACCTCCTAGCTACAACCCCAGTCCTATTTTTTATTCTTTATTTTGAAACAGGTGTCACTAAATTACAGAGGGCCTCATTAAGTAGCTGAGGCTGGCCTCGAACCTGGATCCTCCTGTCTCAGCCTCACAAAAACTGGGATTACAAGTATGTGCCACCATGCCCAGCTTGTCCAGAATTCTGAATGGAATATTAAAATGACAGAATTCTGGAATGGATATTAGCTTGGTACTGAGAATTATATAATGGACGGTCAGTACTAGATTTGAAAATTCTGTGACAAAATGGTGGATCAGGCTGGGCGTGGTGGCGCAGCTTATAATCAGGCCGAGACCGGAGGATCCGGGTTTGTGGTCAGTCTCAGCTGCCTCGTGAGGCCCTCCACAACTTAGTGAGACCCTGTTTTAAAATAAAGAATAAGCCGGGAGTGGTGGCGCACGCTTGTAATCCCAGCATTCAGGAGGCTGAGACCGGAGGATCCGGGTTCGCGGCCAGCCTCAGCTACCTAGTGAGGCACTCTGCAACTTAGTGAGACTCGGTTTCAAAATAAAGAATAAAAAATAGGGTTGGGGGTATAGCTCGGAGGTAGAATGCCCCTGAATTCAACCCCCAGTACCGCAAAAAAATAAATAAGTAAATAAAGAATAAAAAATAGAGCGGGGTGTGGTGGCTTGTAATCCCAGCATTTGGGATGCTGAGACAGGAGGATCCAGGTTCGAGGCCAGCCTCAGCTACCTAGTGAGGCCCTCCGCAACATAGTGAAATTCTGTTTCAAAATGAAGAATAAAAAATAAAGCCGGGCGTGGTGGTGCATGCTTATAATCCCAGCATTCGGGAGGCTGAGACCAGAGGATCCAGGTTCACGGCCAGCCTCAGCTACCTAGTGAGGCACTCCACAACTTAGTGAAACCCAGTTTCAAAATAAAGAATAAAAAATAGGGCTGGGGAGCTGGGCGTGGTGGCGCACGCTTGTAATCCCAGCATTCGGGAGGCTGAGACCGGAGGATCTGGGTTCGAGGCCAACCTCAGCTACTTAGTGAGGCACTCCGCAACTTAGTGAGACTTGGTTTCAAAATAAAGAATAAAAAATAGGGCTAGGGGTGTAGCTTGGAGATAGAACCCTACTACCACAAAAAAAAAAAGAATAAAAAATAGGGCTGGGGGTACAGCTCAGAGGTAGAATGCCCCTGAGTTCAATCCCCAGTACCGCAAAAAAAAAAAAAAAAAAAAAAGGTGGATCAGTTAAAGAATTAGGTTCTGACACTCTAGAGGATATTAGTCCAATCTGAATTTTTAGATTGAGCCAGATACTCTAGCACATGCCTGTAATCTCAGGACTTGAGAGACTGAGGTGGGAGGATCATAGCTTCAGGGACAGCCTCAGCAACATAGTGAGACTCTCAGCACCCTAGCACGGCTCTGTTTCAAAAAAAATAATAAAATAAAATTGGCCTCAGGGTGTAGCTTGGACGTAGATCGCCCCTGGTTTCAATCTCCGGTGTAACACACACACACACACACACACACACACACACACACATACACACACAAAAGAAAGAAAGTAAATGCATTTAATTTAATGCACCTAATCTCCTGGACATAATAGCTGATATTCAGACTTCACATGCTTGAAGTTCTTCTAGCCCCACATGGTGGCACTGGTTGTATATTCTCATGACAAGGGCTGGCAGAGCTGGGGCTCACTGCCACTGCCCAGCATCTTCAAAGATCAGAGCATATATTGCCTACCTGGCAATATATATTTTTTATCCAAATTCAAAATTCATCAAACCTTCTGTCTCAGCCTCCCTAATCATGGGATTACAGTTATGCACCACCATGTCCAGCGCAGATGAGTTGTATGTTTGTGCAGTACTAGAGATTGAACCCAGGGGTGCTCTACCACTAAACTACACCATGAGCTCTTTTTATTTGAGACAAGGTTTCGCTAAGTTGTCCAGGCTGGCCTGGAACTTGTGACCTTCCTGCCTCAGCCTCCCAAGGTGCTGGCTTGTGCCACAAGCTTTTAAGCTGACTCTTAGAATTTGGGTTAGGATGTTAGGTTGGCACTGACAATTCTGGGTATGACATGCTGTATGTGAGATTTGGTGCTTGGCCAGAAATCACAGTACAAGGGTCACTGATTGGATCCCAGCTTCTCTTTCCTTTTTTAATTTATTTTATTTTACTTTATCTTATTTTATTTTATTTATTTATTTTCTTTTTTGTGATACTGGAGATTGAACCCAGGACATTCTACCTCCAAGCTATACCCCCAGCCCCATTTTTTATTCTTTTTTTTTTTTTTTTTTTCCGGTACTGGGGTTTGAACTCAGGGGCATTCTACCTTTGAGCTACACCCTCAGCCGTATTTTTTTATTCTTTATTTTATTTTATTTTATTGGCGGTACTAGGGATTGATCTCAGGGGCGTTCTACCTCCGAGCTATAACCCCAGCCCTATTTTTTTTTATTCTTTATTTTGAAACCGAGTCTCACTAAGTTGCGTAGTGCCTCACTAGGTAGCTGAGGCTGGCTGCGAACCCGGATCCTCTGGTCTCAGCCTCCCGAATGCTGGGATTACAAGCGTGCGCCACCACGCTTGTTTTGTTTTTACAGTACTGGTGATTGAACCCAGGGGCATTCTGCCTCTGAGCTCCACCCCAGCCCTATTTTTTATTCTTTATTTTGAAACAGGATTTCACTAAGTTGCAGAGGGCTCACTAAGTAGCTGAAGCTGATTGCGAACCTGCAATTCTCCGGTCTCAGCCTCTCAAGTACTGGGATTACAAGTGTATGCCACCACAAGCTACATCCCCAGCCCTATTTTTTAGTCTTTGTTTGGAAACAGGGACTCACTAAATTGCCGATGGCCTCACTAAATACCTGAGGTTGGCCCCGAACCCTGGATCCTCCGGTCTCAGCCTCCCAAATGCTGTGATTACAAGCATATGCCCGGCTGCCAGCTGATTTTTTTTTGTTTTGAAATGGGTTTTCAAGCTGGGCATGGTGGCACATGCTTGTAATCCCAGCATTTGGGAGGCTGAGACCGGAGGATTCGGGTTTGCAGCCAGCCTCAGCTACCTAGTGAGGCACTGCGCAACTTAGTGAGAACCTGTTTCTAAATAAAGAATAAAAAATAGGGCTGGGGGTGTAGCTCGGAGATTGAATGCCCCTGAGTTCAATACCCAGTACCCCCCCCCCAAAAAAAATGAAATGGGGTCTCATTAGGTTGCTGAGGATCTTATTGCTAAGTTCCTGAGGCTGGTCTCAAAGGTGCAATCCTCCTGTCTCAGCCTCCCAAGTACTGAGATTACAGTCATGTGTCACCACACCTGGCCCTTCTCTTTCCGTTGAGAAGACCAAGACCCCTGAGTATCACTCTCAATCTGCAGTCTGAGGGAAACTGGGGCACCCAATGACTAGGGGATCTGAGAGCTGGGTGTTGAGTTGAAGTGTACATCCAGGGAGGTGTTCCACTGACCCCCAAATTCCCACAGGATGCCCTGCACACGTTCCCACAGCTGCAAGTGGAGCAGAGTGGGGAGGGCTCCCCCGAAGAGGGGGCTGTGCGGCTGCGGCCAGCTGGTGAACCCTACAACCGTAAGACGCTCAGCAAACTCAAGAGGAGTGTGGTCCGAGCGCAGGTGAGGGGCGGGTGGAGACTTGGCCTGGGGAGTGGGGTCCCATGTAGTGGGGGCCAGAGGAGTTGACCCATCTGCATCTGTCCCCCCAGGAGTTCAAGGTTGAACTAGAGAAGTCGGGATACTACACACTCTACCATTCACTCCACCACTATAAATACCACACCTTCCTGCGCTGCCGGGACCAGGTGAGCCTCTCCCACAACCCATCACCCCAGGATTCCAACCTTCATGACCTCCTCTATCAGCCAGGAGTCCGTGTTCAGCACCAACTCCCTCAGATCCTGGAGTACAAATCCCATCCAGCCCTCTTCTCTCAGGCCCAGGAATCCAGTCCCCATATCTCTTCCAGACCCAGGGTTCTAGGCTTCAACCCTTCTCCCTTACACTCAGAAGTCCAGGGCTGTTGGACCTAAGAATCTAGCCCAGGCTTCTCCTTCCTGAGACCCTGATACCCTCCCTGCCCCTTCCTTCCCACTGTCTGGTGCCCCGCCCTCCCAGCTCCTTGTTTAACCCTTGCAGACCCTGGCCATCGAGGGCGGTGCTGAGGACCTGGGGCAGGAGGAGGTGGTCCAGCAGTGCATGAGGAACCAGCCGTGGCTAGAACAGCTTTTTGACTCCTTCAGTGACCTGCTGGCCCAAGCACAGGCCCACAGCCGCTGCGGGTGACCCCACCCCGCCCAGGGGTGCACTCCTCCACCAACGGAGAATTGGGACAGAACTGTGTCCTCAGGAGCTAACCCCTGGGCTCTATCGCTGCCAGGGAAGGGGGTTACTGGTCAGGGTGTGTCCATGCTGCCCCCCACTGGGGCAGGGTTCAAAGTTTGAGTCCCCCTCTCCCAAGCCCTCTCTACTCCCTCCCTGTTCCTCCCACTGTTCGGTGTACAGAGAAATTATTTATATATATGTATAAATGTCTATTTAGTAACGGTTTCCCTCTCCCCTCACCCCAACCCCCCACTCCATGGCCATAGCCCCGTCCCCTCCACCTTGTACATAATGTATAGGAAAAGTCTATGTATGGTTGAGGGGGGCGGGGCGGCTTCAGAGAGCTGGGGGAACCCCTCCTTCCCAAGCCCCCCCCTACAGGCCAAGATATTTGCTAAAGGCCATTCCCTCCCCGGGGCATTCGGTGTCAGGTGGGAGGGGGAAAACGCATCTTGTTAATTATTTTTAATCTTATTTATTGTACATACCTGGGGCGGGGGGGGCGGGGGAGGTGGAGGGGGGAAGAAGGGTCTCCTCCCTCCACCCCTCCCACTCCTTTTCTACAGCGATTTGTCTCTGTCTGGCCCCCACCCCTGGACCCCTCCCACTGTCGTCTGGATGTGGTTCTATTTTTTAATCGGTCCCCCTTTTTGTCCTTCCCTCTCTGCCCTGTCCCCTACCCCCATCCTTCCTGCCACCCCGTGTCTCTTGCTCTTTCTTGGGCTTCTGTACAACTCACCTTGTATACACTGTGTACACACAGCCAGCCAAACAAAACCCAACGGCAAACACTTTATTGACAGGCTGGAGTGCGTCTATCCTGCGGCGTTTGGGGAGCCTGGGGGTTGCAGGAGTAGAGGGTCTCAATTGGGGCTGCTCTAGAGCCCTGGAAGTGAATGGATTGAGATCAATATGTATTCAGTGTGGGCTGTGTAACAAACCACCACACCCCAAAATCTGTTGACTTCAACCCAGCATGGTGGCACTCGCCTATAATCCCACTACTTGGGAGGCTGAGACAGGAGGATCGCAGGTTCCAGGCTAGCCTCAGCACTTTAGTGAGCTCCCTAGCCACTTAGTGAGACCCTGTTTCAAAATAAAAACTAAAATAGGCCTGGGGGTACAGCTCAGAGGTAGAACATCCCTGGGTTCAATCTCTAGTACCACAAAAATTTTTATCTAAAAACAGGGCTGGGAGCTGGGCTGGTGGCGCACGCTTGTAATCCCAGCATTTGGGAGGCTGAGACCGAGGATCCAGGGTCAAGGCCAGCCACAGCTACCTAGTGAGGCACTCTGCAACTTAGTGAGACCCAGTTTCAAAATAAAGAATAAAAAATAGTAAGGCACTCCGCAACTTAGTGAGACCCGGTTTCAAAATAAGAAAAAGAATAAAAAAATAGGGCTGGGGGTATAGCTCGGAGGTAGAATGCCACTGAGTTCAATCCCCAGTACCGCAAAAAAAAAAAAAAAAAAAAAAAAGAATAAAAAATAGGGCTGGGGATATAGTTCAGAGGTAGAATGCCCCTGAGTTCAATCCCCAGTGCCGCAAAAAATAAAATAAAAATAAAAACAGGACTGGGGGTATAGGTCAGAAGTAGAATGCCCTTGGATCTAATCCCCAGTATCACCTCCCTGCCCCATCCCACTCCCCCAAAATAAGAAATCTAGTGTTAGCCGGGCGTGGTGGCGCACGCTTGTAATCCCAGCATTCGGGAGGCTGAGACCGGAGGATCCGGGTTCGAGGCCAGCCTCAGCTACCTATAGTGAGGCACTCCGCAACTCAGTGAGACTCAGTTTCAAAATAAAGAATAAAAAATGGGGCTGGGGGTATAGCTCGGAGGTAGAATGCCTCTGAGTTCAACCCCTAGTACCACAAAAAAAAAAAAGAAATCTAGTGACTTCCAGAAGGAAACACTGATTATCTTGTAGTTACTAAAGATCAGGAGTTTAAGGCTAAGCAGTACTGGCCTAGGATCTGTCATGAGGGCTTAGTCAAAACGTTGGCCAGGGCGACAGCCATCTGACGTTTTGGGGCTACAGGATCCACTGGTAAGGTAACTATGGCAGTAGGCTAAAGGCCTCAGTTCCTTTCCATGTGGCCCTCGACATGGAGCTGCTTGAGCATCCTCACAGCATGGCTGTTGGCATTCCCCACAGGGAGTGATTGAGGAGAAAGAAGGCAGGGAGGAGGCCACAGGATTTTAAGTCTGAATTTTGGATATGAAGTACCATCGCTTCTGCCCCACTATTTGCTTTGTTGTTTTGTTTTTATGACATTGCAGGATTGAACCCAGGGGCAATCTACCTCCAAGCAAAAACCTCAGCCCTTGTTATTTTTTGTTTTGAAACAATTGCCAAGGCTGGCCTGTAACCTATAATCCTTCTGTCTCAGCCTCCCAAGCCTGGGATTACAGGTGTGTGCCACCATATTCCACTTAAAGTATATTTTGAAGACATGACAAGGAGGCAGGAACTAGCAAACTTTCTCAGCTTCCCTAAGGTAGAATTGAGGCAGGATCTCTATTCTAGAACATGGAGACTTCAAGGTTACCAGGTGGGCTGGTATTACTTCTAGAGGCCGGCCTGCAGAATTGTGGATGAAGTCCTGTGTGCTTGAGCCTTGCTGTTCCTTAATCTGTCATGGTGGCACAGACCTGAAATCCCAGTACTTGGGAGGCTGAGACAAGAGAATTACAGGTTTAAGGCCAGCCTCAGCAATTTAGCAAGAGCCTATTTCAAAATAAAAAGGGCTCAGGGTATAACTCAGAATTAGAACTGCCCTGGCTTCCATTCCTAGTATTTTTTTTTGGGGGGGGGGAGGAAGTACTGGGGGTGAAATCCAGGACATTCTACCTTCAAGCTACACACCCAGATCAATTTTTTTTTTTTTTTTTTTTTTTTTTGCGGTACTGGGGATTGAACTCAGAGACATTCTACCTCCGAGCTATACCCCCAGCCCTATTTTTTATCCTTTATTTTGAAACCGAGTCTCACTAAGTTGCGGAGTGCCTCACTAGGTAGCTGAGGCTGGTCGCGAACCCGGATCCTCCGGTCTCAGCCTCCCAAATGCTGGGATTACAAGCGTGCGCCACCACGCCCGGCACCCAGATCAATTTTTATTTTTTCATTTTTTTTGCAGTACTAGGGATTAAACCCAGACATTCTATCTTCAAACTACACCCCCAGCTTAATTTTTATTTGTATCTTTATTTTTTCTTTTTCTTTTTTCTTTTTCTGCAGTACTGGGGATTAAACCCAGGGGCGCCCTACCTCTGAGCTTTACCTCAGCACTATTTTTTATTCTTTATTTATTTTGCGGTGCTGGAGATTGAACTCAGGGGGCATTCTACCTCCAAGCTATACCGCCAGCCCTACTTTTTTATTTATTTTGAGACGAGGTCTCACTAAATTGAGGAGTGCCTCATTAGGTAGCTGAGACTAGCCACGAACCCACATCCTCTGGTCTCAGCCTCCCAAATGCTGGAATTACAAGCGTGTGTCACTATGCCCAGCTCCTATTTTTTTATTCTTTATTTTGATACAGGGTCTCACTAAATTGCAGAGAGCCTCACTAAGTAGCTGAGGCTGGCCTTGAACCCGATCCTCTTGTCTCAGCCTCCCAAGTACTGGGATTACAAGCCTGCACCACCACACCTGACTTTTTGGATTTTTAAACATGGGAAACTAGGTTGAGAGTCTCACTACTTGCTGAGGCTGTCCTGGAAACTGATCCTCCTGTCTCAGCCTTCCAAGTCCTGGGATTACAATCATGTGCCACCATGTCCTGCTCAGAACCCACTTTCTGTTTTCCAGGCATGTTCTACTGTTCCTTGCTAGGATTTTATCTAAAAGTGGATTCTGGGTAGGTGTGATTGGAGTATGCCTCTAATTCTAGGGCCTTGGGATGGGGGTGCTGAGGCAGGAGTTTACCAAGTTCAAGGTCAGCCTACGAAATTTAGGGAGAACCTGTGTCAAAAAATACAAGGGGACGGGAGGCTGAGACCGGAGGATCCGGGTTCGCAGCCAGCCTCAGCTATCTAGTGAGGCACTCCGCAACTTAGTGAGACTCGGTTTCAAAAATAAAGAATAAAAAATAGGGCTGGGGGTATAGCTCGGAGGTAGAATGCCCCTGAGTTCAATCCCCAGTACCGCAAAAAAAAAAAAAAAAAAAAAATACAAGGGGAGCCGGGTGTGGTGACACATGCTTATAATCCCAGCATTTGGGAGGCTGAGACCGGAGGATCCGGGTTCGAGGCCAGCCTCAGCTCCCTAGTGAGGCACTCCACAACTTAGTGAGACCCTGTTTCAAAATAAAGAATAAAAAATAGGGCTAGGGGTGTAGCTCAAAGGTAGAATGCCCCTGGCTTCCATCCCCAGTACCGCAAATAAATAAATAAAAGGGGAGCTGCACAATCCTACTTGGGAGGCTTAGATAGGAGAATTGCAGGTTTGGGACTAGCCTCAGCAACATAGTGAGACCCTGTTTCAAACCAAAAACTCGGTGTCGGGGATGTAGCTTAGAGATAAAATGCCACTGGGTTCAATCTTGAGTACCACAAAAAGATTAAAAAGGACCAGACATGGTGGTGCATACCTGTATGGATTGCAGATTTGAGGACAGCATCGGCAACTTAGTGAGATCCTGTTTTCAAACAAAAAGTTGGCACCAGGGGTGAAACTCCAAGCTAGAATGCCCCTGGGTTCAAGTCTCAGTACTTTTTTTTTTTTTTTTTTTTCAGTACTTGGGATTGAACTCAGGGGCATTCTACCTCTGAGCTATACCCCAGCCCTATTTTTTTTTTTCTTTATTTTTGAAACCGAGTCTCACTAAGTTGCGGAGTGCCTCACTAGGTAGCTGAGGTTGGCCGCGAACCCGGATCCTCTGGTCTCAGCCTCCTGAATGCTGGGATTACAAGCGTGTGCCACCATGCCCGGCTCTCAGTACTATTTAAAAAAAAAAAAAAGGAGGAAGGGCTGGGGATATGTCTCAGTGGTAGAGCAATCCTGGGTTCAACTCCCTGTATCAAACATCCTAGGGAATCATTGAGTTAAGTGGGTTGAGGATGGAACCAGTCACTGGTGCCTGCCTGTAATCTCAGTACTTGGGAAGCTTGAGACTAAAGGATGGAAAGTTCAAGGCCAGTCTGGACAACTTAGTGAGACCCTGTTTCAAAGTAAAAAACTGTGGGGATGTAGCTCAGTGGTAGACCACCCCTGCATTCAATCCCTAGTTCCATTAAAAAAGAAAATGTTGAGGGAGGATCCTTAGTGCCTTGTGGCTTGTAGCCTGTGAATGTGTAGCCCTGGATGCAGCAAGCTGCAGGTTCTGGACTGGGCTTTCGGAGTGGAGCTAAAGGTACCAGGATTGTCATTGTCCAATGTTAGAGAACAGAAAGTGGGTGAAGTGTCCTGCTGGTGGACTATGAGGGAGGCTAATCCATTCAGGGGTAGAAAAGTCTTTGGAACCCATCTGTCCAAATTTGAATTGGCTGCAGTACTGATGAAGCAAGTTGACTAGCAGCACCCATCCTCAGCATTATGTGTACAATGGGCTTTTTGTCAGTTGGAAGGTAAATGGACTTCTATGAAGCACCAGGCATGATTCCCTGTCACTCACAGCCAGAGGTTTGGCAGAGATCTGAGATGTGACAAGAAGGGAAGAGAGACAAAGATGAATAATGACAAGGACTTCAAATTCAAAATTGGGAGAGAGCCGGGCGCATGCTTGTAATCCCAGTACTTGGGAGGCTGAGACAGGATCGCAGGCTCACAGCCAGCCTCAACTACTTAGTGGGGCCCTCCAAAACTTAGACACTGTTTCAAAATAAAAAATAGGACTGGGGGGTGTAGCTCGGAGGTAGAATGCCCCTGGGTTCAATCCCCCAATACCACCAAAAAAAAAAAAAAAAATGGGGAAGAGGAGCAGGATTGGTGGCACATGCAAGGGGGGGGGAGAAACTGGGTATGGTGGAACATGCCTTAATCTTAGTACTTATGAGACGGAAAGAATTGCAGGTTCAATAGCAGCCTCAGTAATTTAGAAATAAATAAAAAAGGGCTGGGAATATAGTGTTGGAGGTAGCATCATGCCCCTGCATTCAATCCCCAGTACCAGCTGTGGCTGATACAGGATTGCAGGTGACAGCCAGCCTCCGCAATTTAGACCCTCTGCAACTTAATGAAACCTTATTTTCAGATAAAAAAATGAAATAGGGCTGGAAAAAATAAAAGCCCCAGTACCTGAAAAAGAATGTTAGGGCCGGGCGTGGTGGCGCACACTTGTAATCCCAGCATTCGGGAGGCTGAGACCGGAGGATCCGGGTTCATGGCCAGCCTCAGCTACCTAGTGAGGCCCTCTGCAACTTAGTGAGACTCGGTTTCAAAATAAAGAATAAAAAATAGGGCTGGGGGTATAGCTCGGAGGTAGAATGCCCCTGAGTTCAATCCCCAGTACCGCAAAAAAAAAAAAAAAAAAAAGAATGTTAGGGGTATAGCTCAGAGGTAAAATGTCTCTGGGTTCAAACTCCAGTGCCACCAAAAAAAACAAAACTAGGAGAGACTTTCAAGTCATTGTTATAGCTTCGGCTCCCAGAACCCATGGGATGACTGGAACCCTAGGGACAGATGTCCTTTATGGGCACAAACATGCCCTAGGGAGATTCCAGCCAAGCCATGCCAGCCTCTTCTCTGTCTCACAAGTTTTGGAATGACAGTGGCCACAAACCTTCCAAAAATGGCCTGCCAATTGTCATGTGGGTTTTGGAGCCTTTTTCTTGGACAGGCAGTAACTTGTCACTTTCCCAATGTACAGCTCAGTCCTGTAAGAAGCAGGGCTTTGGGCTAGGGACATAGTGGTAGTGTTTGCCTGGCATGGGAAAGGCACTGGGTTCCATTCCAGCACCTCCCAAAAAAGGATGGGGGGAGTCCCCGGAAGGAACTTGTTTCCACTGGACAATGCAGGAAAGACTGGGTCTCCTGCTGGGAAGTGTCAGCGATGGGACAGGACCCCTAGCTGGGACTCCTTGGGATTGTCAGACCTTTTCTGGAAACTGATAGAAACATTGTCCCTAGCTGGGTGTGGTGGCACACACATGTAATTCCAGTATTTGGGAGGCTGAGATAGAAGGATAGCATATTTGAGGTCAGTCTGAGAAATTTAGCAAGACCCTCAGCAACTAAGGGAGGCCCTGTTTCAAAATAATAAGCCAGGCATGGTGGTGCATGCCTGTAATCCCAGTACTTGGAAGACTGAGACAGGAGGATTGCACGTTCACAGCAAGTCTTGGCAACTTTGCAGACAGCCTTAGCAACTTAGTGAGGCTGTCAGCAATTTAGCAAGACCCTGTTTCAAAATAAAAAGATAAAATAGGCCTAGGGGTTTAACTCAGAGTTAGAATGCCCTGGGTTCTATCTCCAGCAACACACACACACACACACACACACACACACACACACACACACACACACGACTGGCGTTGTAGCTTGAAGGTAGAATGCCTCTGGGTTTGATCTCCAGTTCCAAAATAAAAAGGGCTGGGAGTGTTAGAATGTCCCTGGGTTCAATCCCCAGTACCAAAAAACAAAACCAAGGAAAAAAAAGAAGAGAGAGAGAAACATTGTCCCTGTTGCTGGCCAGCCGGGGTGGGAATGACCATGTAGCACAATGCATGTGAGCCTGGCTTATTCCCAGGGCAGAGGGTTGAACACAGGCCAAGGATTCTGTGATAATGAAACCAGGAAAGGGATATTTGCTAATCAGTGTTCTAATCTGGAATACAGAGGGACATTCATGGTTCTGGGACAGAACAGAGAACAGTGGGCCATGGTCATTGACCCTGAGACCCTAGTGTGGACCAGGTGCCTTGGTCCTTCCTTGTGTGGACTGTCCTTGGCCTCCCACCAGCCCTAGCTAGCAGCTCTGCAACTGTCCTCTTTTCACGGAAGAGCCTGAGGCTGCAAGGCTGGATTTGTTTCCCTCAGCCGCTTGGGATGAAACCCAGGGCCTCAGGCATGCCAGGCAGGTCTCTACCACTGAATCCCCTCCCAGGCCAGAACTGGATTTAAATGCAGGCAGCCTGACCTCAGGAGTCATGCAAGGCCATGTTCTACCTTGGACCTACAGTTGGAGGTGCAACGCATTTAGGAATCAGGGGTCCAAGGGTGAGGAGAGCAGATCGCTGACTAGTAGATGTCAGGTGGAAGTCTAAATTCCAGGACAGGTGAGACAGAGTAGGTGTTGGGGTTCAGAGATGGCTAGTCAGATGTTGGGAGTTGGATGGCTGGTGGTCTCCAGTTCTGGCCCCAGTCTTCCGGGTAACAGAGTTTGGGCAGGATTAGGGGTCCTGGGTTGGATGTGAGTGGGTCTGTAGATTCCCAGGACACAAGTGAGCTTTTTTTTTTTTTTTTTTTTTTTTTTTGCAGTACTGGGGATTGAACTTAGGGGCATTCTACCTCCGAGCTATACCCCCAGCCCTATTTTTTTAATTCTTTATTTTGAAACCGGGTCTCACTAAGTTGTGGAGTGCCTCATTAGGTAGCTGAGGCTGGCTGCGAACTCAGATCCTCCAGTCTCAACCTCCCAAATGCTGGGATTACAAGTGTGCGCCACCACGCCCGGCTACAGGTGAGCTTTTGGATCTCTAAACTGAAGTGTTGTCCACTTGCTCAGTATGGCCTGAAAACACCCCATAGAAGCTCAGATGGGTTGTCTCCATATGGTCCCCCAAGTTGGATTCAGGATTTAGATTCAGATGTCAGCCCCATTAAAAACTTTCTAGAAGTGAGAACTTGCCAGATAGCTTCTTGGATGTGATTCTGCCCATATCTCCTGCCTCCTTCCTCCTGCTAAAGGGCTCCGAATACATTGGAGGTTGGAGGAGGGCAGCACAGTTAGCAGTAGTTGCCTATCTCCAAGGTCCTAGAACCTTCTAGAACAGTATTGCCCAACAGGCCTTTCTGCAATGATGAGGGTGTTGCATATTTACCTATCCATTAGAGTAGTCATCTGCCAGAGTGTGACTGTTCAACTCTCAAAATGTTGCTGGTTTTCCTAAGGAACTGAGTTTTTCATTTGAGTTAAATAACTACATATAGAGCCGGGCGTGATGGTGCATGCTTATAATCCCAGCATTCGGGAGGCTGAGACCGGAGGATCCGGGTTCGCGGCCAGCCTCAGCTACCTAGTGAGGTACTCTGCAACTTAGTGAGACTCGGTTTCAAAATAAAGAATAAAAAATAGGGCTGGGGGTATAGCTCGGAGGTAGAAGGACCCTGAGTTCAATCCCCAGTACCGAAAAAAAAAAAAAAAAAAAAAAAAAAAAAACTACATATAGCTTCTGAACAGTGCATTTCTAGAACTTTCCAGAGAAAAATAATTTCAGTTACTAAATTTTATCCCAGCCAGGCGTGGTGGCACGTTTGTAATCCCAGTACTTGGGAGGCTGACACAGGAGGATCACAGTTTCGAGGACAGCCTCAGTGAGTAGTAAGGCTCTCAGCAACCTAGCAAGACCCTTTTTCAAAATAAAAACAAAGCCGGGCGTGGTGGCGCACGCTTGTAATCCCAGCATTCGGGAGGCTGAGACCGAAGGATCCGGGTTCGCGGCCAGCCTCAGCTACCTAGTGAGGCACTCCGCAACTTAGTGAGACTCGGTTTCAAAATAAAGAATAAAAAATAGGGCTGGGGGTATAGCTCGAAGGTAGAATGCCCCTGAGTTCAACCCCCAGTACC
>PVLC010037716.1:0-15136 GCA_004027655.1 Graphiurus murinus
CATCTCCTGGGAATTCGTACTCATTTAATAAGTCTCTAACTTCCATTTCAACTAACTCTAATAATTCTTCATCGTCTACCATATCACATTTGTTTAAGAATACTACTATGTATGGTACACCAACTTGTCTTGATAATAATATATGCTCTCTTGTTTGAGGCATTGGTCCATCTGTTGCAGAACAAACTAATATAGCACCATCCATTTGAGCAGCACCTGTTATCATGTTCTTAACATAGTCAGCATGTCCTGGGCAGTCAACGTGAGCGTAGTGTCTATTTGGAGTTTCATATTCAACGTGAGCAGTTGATATTGTGATTCCTCTTTCTCTTTCTTCTGGAGCTTTATCTATGTTAGCGAAATCTACTGCTTCTCCTAATTGATATCTATCGAATAATGTTTTTGTTATAGCTGCAGTTAATGTAGTTTTACCGTGGTCAACGTGACCTATTGTTCCTATATTAACGTGTGGCTTACTTCTTTCAAATTTAGCTTTAGCCATTTTGAATTCCTCCTTTAGTTTTATTTGTTAATGCTTACATTAAGCTTATGCTAAGTATTTTACTATTAATTATTTCTGTTTTCAAGATATTTTTCCAATTTTCTCTTGACTCTTTGTAGAGCATTATCAATTGATTTTACATCTCTATCTAATTTATCAGCTATGTATTGGTATGACTTGCCATTTAAGTATAATTCTAAAACCTCTAACTCTAATTTACTTAGAATCTCATTCATCTTTGATTCTATGTTTTTGAGCTCTTCTTTACTTATTATTAGCTCTTCTGGATCAGTTATTATACTTGTAGCTATTATATCCAATAGCGTTCTATCAGATTCTTCATCATATATAGGCTTATTTAAAGATACATATGAATTAAGAGGTATATGTTTTTGTCTTGTTGCAGTTTTTATTGCAGTTATAATTTGTCTTGTTATACATATTTCTGCAAAGCATTTAAATGAATTTGTTTTACTTCCATCAAAATCCCTTATTGCTTTATACAAACCTATCATACCTTCTTGTATTATGTCTTCTTTATCAGCTCCAACTAAAAAATATGACTTTGCCTTTGCTTTAACAAAGTTTTTATATTTCGTAATTATATACTCCAGTGCTATTGTATCCCCTTTATTAGCTTTTAATACTATTTCGTACTCATCTTGCTGAGCATTATTTACAAACTCAAAACCCTTTTCTTTAGCTACTAACATTTTTATCTCCCCCATTACTTAACTTCATAGGTATATTATAAGTTAAAAAAGTTAGTATTTTCAACGGTTTCTACGAATGTTCTCAAGTTTCGACAAAGTTTCTTCATCTAACCTATCTTCTAACCAATTTCTCTGAATTTTTCTTTCTGATGTAATTTGTTTACTTTTCATTTTAGTTTTAGCTTCTTCAACATCTAATTTTAGTTCCCTTGCAGATAATCTTGATGCACCTTTACCTAAAATTATTTGCTGTTCTGCATAGTCATTTGTAGCTACTTTAACAACATCATATTTAGATAATGATGTCATTAACTTCTCAATATAGCTATCTGCAGTTTGATGCTCTCTTGTATAAACTACTGTTATATACTTTCTTTTCTCTACTTTTTCCATAGAGTTTTTTACATTGTATGCATCAAATACTACTATTGCTTTTTGACCTGAAAACTCAGCGTACTCAATAATAATATTAATTAATTTCTCTCTTGCCGCATCTAAATCATCTATTGCTATATGTTTTAAATCATCCCATGCATTTATAATATTATATCCATCAATTATTAGATAATGATTAATTTTTCTTTTCATTACCTATTTTACACCCATTCTTTGCTTGAAGATTTCATATAAAAGAATACTTCCTGCTACTGACGCATTTAATGATGTAACATTTCCTACCATAGGCATTTTAACAGTAAAGTCACAATTCTTTTTAACTAATCTTGATATTCCAAATCCTTCACTTCCTATTACTAATCCTATAGGTCCTGTTAGATTTTGCTCATAGAATGTTTGTCCATCCATATCTGCTGCTGCAATCCACATTCCATGTTCTTTTAATGTTTTTATAGTATTAACAATATTAGTTACTTTGCATACTGGAACATATTCTACTGCACCAGCAGATGCCTTTGCTACTGTTGGTGTAATATGAACTGATCTTCTCTTTGGTATTATAACCCCATGAGCTCCTACAGCATCAGCAGTTCTAATTATAGATCCTAAATTATGAGGATCTGTTATTTCATCTAATATTATAAAAAATGGGTCTTCACCTTTTTCTTCTACACTTTTAATTAATTCATCTAATTCATAATATCTATACTCACTTACATTAGCTATTACTCCTTGATGAGAATGACTAGTACTTATTTCATCCAATTTATTTCTATCTACATATTGAATTACTATATTTTTTTCTTTAGCCATAGCAACAATCTTTTTTATAGAGCCTTCTTTTGCTCCATTTGCTATCATAATTTTATCTATCTCTCTATCATTTTTTATAGCTTCTATAACTGGATTTCTACCTTCTATGTTTGCCAAACTCTTCACCGCCTATAAATTATTAAATCTTTCTCTTACTTGTACTATATCTCCACATGTCATTTTACCTTCTGGACAAGGTCCTGTTACACACTTAGGGCCTATATTTTTAAATAATATAGGAGCTATTTCTCTAACTTGTCTTAACATTTCAATAGCTAATTCTCTTATTTCCCATTGAGCCCTTTCACAGCATCTATGATGGAAGAAGTTATATAAACTTCTAGTGTTCATAGTAAATACCATTTTTGTCTCGCATGCATTAGGAAATACATATCTTGCATCTTCTATTGCTTTCTTTTCTGCATTTCTTTTAGCTTCTTTTTCATTTTTTCCACAATTTATTAAATTATTATAGTGTTTTTCAAATAATATATCCACTAATTTATCATATGCTTCTTGATCTTTATTCATTGCATCTATAAATACTTCTTTTGCTTCCTCTATTTGCTCTATTTCAGGAGGAACTATATATTCAAACTGATTAAGCTTAACATATCTTTGACTTTGTTGTGAAAAGCTTGCTATACGATGTCTAACAATTTGATGAGAACAACTTCTAGATATTCCCTCCACTGCAAATGTAAATGACACATGCTCTAATGGAGATTCATGTCCTATATTTATTAACATATTTAAAAACTTTTCTACACTTTCATCCGTTAAGTTTTGCTCTATTTCATCTACTCCAACTGAAGAGTAGCATAACTTAGCAGCCATTGATATCACCTTTTCTGGTTCTGGTGTATGTGCTATTACTTTAACTTTCATAAGTATACCTCCTTAATAGTTTATTATATAATTATACCTTATTTTGTCTAAAAATGGAGTCTATCAAATTAAATAGAATTCTTTTACAGTAAAAAAGGGCTAATCTCTTTTTAGAGATAGCCCCATAAAATTACATGCTCTCTTCTGTTATTTCAATCGCTCTTTTTATTATTTCTTCAACTCTATCATAATCTTTCTTCATATGAAGATAACCTATTAACGCCTCAAATCCTGTTGCATTCTTATAATCTATAATATCTGCATTTTTAGGTGTAGTATGAGATTTTTGATTACGTCCCTTTTTATAGATTCTATGCTCTTCTTCTGTTAAAGAATCTTCTATAGTTAGGATTACGTTAGCTTGCGCCTTAGCTTTTACATATTTTATAGCTGTCTTATGTAAATCATTTACTTTTTTATTTACATTCTTATTTATCAGATACTCTCTTATGCGTGATTCATATACAGTATCCCCTAAATAAGCAAGTACCAATGGTGATACTGTAGCTAAGTTTATATTTTCCATTTTTACACCCTTTTCCACTTAGTTCCTTGTCTAGTATCTTCTAAAACGATACCCATATCTAATAATTTATTTCTTATTTCATCTGCTAAAGCAAAGTTTTTATTTTTCTTTGCATCAGTTCTATCTTGTATTAATTTTTCTATATCTGCATCTAAAACCTCATCTTGTTTTTTATTAACAATATTTAATACATTTGTTAATTCTTCAAACTCTGATAAGCATTTTTTAGCAAACTCTATTGATGATTCTTCATTTACATTTGAATTTATAAATCTAGCTAACTCAAATATAGCACTTATAGCATCTGCTGTATTTATATCATCATCCATAGCATTTATAAATTTCTCTCTATATGAATCTAATTCTTTTAACAAGTCTTTTTCATTTTCTTTTAAATTTGTTTCTTTTAAATTGCTTAATGTAAATTCTAATTTTTCTTTAGTATTATACAGTCTTTCAAGTCCTGATTTTGCTTGAGATAACATTTCATCACTAAAGTTAACTGGATTTCTATAATGAGCAGATAACATAAAGAATCTTACAACTTCTAAGTCGTATTTATCAGCTATATCTCTAACCGTAAAGAAGTTTCCTTTAGATTTACTCATTTTTTCATTATTTATGTTTATATATCCATTATGTATCCAGTAATTAGAGAATTTTTTTCCACTTCTTGCTTCACTTTGAGCTATCTCATTTTCATGGTGTGGGAATGCTAAATCTTGACCTCCAGCATGTATATCAATAGTATCCCCTAAGTATCTCTTAGACATTACTGAACATTCTATATGCCAACCTGGTCTACCTACACTCCATGGACTTTCCCATCCTGGCTCACCTTCTTTTCTAGGTTTCCATAAAACGAAATCCATTGGGTGTTTTTTCTGAGAATTAACTTCTATTCTAGCCCCAGCTTCTAAGTCTTCTTGATTTTGCTTTGATAATTTACCATAACCTTCAAATTTTTGAGTATCAAAGTAAACCTCTCCATTTACTTCGTATGCATATCCCTTTTCTTGTAGCTCTTTTATAAATTCAATAATCTCATTTATATTTTCAGTAACTCTTGGATGTACTGTAGCTCTTTTTATACCTAATCCATCTGCATCCTTAAAGTATTCATCTATGTATTTATCAGCAACTTGCTCAGGAGTTATGCCTTCTTCGTTACTTCTTTTTATTATCTTATCGTCAACATCTGTAAAGTTTTGAATATATGTTACATCATATCCTCTATATTCTAAGTATCTTCTAAATGTATCAAATATTATAAAAGGTCTAGCATTTCCTATATGGAAAAAATTATAGACTGTTGGTCCACATACATACATCTTTACCTTTCCTTCTTCAATTGGAACAAATTCTTCTTTTGTTCTTGTTAACGTATTGTATAACTTCATTCTATTCACCTCACTGTTATGTTTAAAATTCTAAAACTAACCATATAATCTATTATAATTTATATTTACTCTAATTAATAGTACTACTATTATACCCTAGTAAATTTATAAAGAAACTTATTATTTACCTATAAACTTTTAGTCTTTTCTAAAAAATCAATTTTACTTGATGTGCATTTATCATATAAATCACTATTAATTATATCTTCATCCTTCATTTTAGTTATTATATTTATATATTCTTGACACAGATGATTTAAATCCTCCTTTATATCCTTAATCTCTATATTCATACTTTCCTCCTAAAAATATACTAAAAAATAATTACACTTATATATCTTTTTATAAGTATAATCTCCTAATGTTCTTAAAAATATATTAAGTTTTTATATTTGAAATCCCTCTATTTTTTAAATATAATCTTTCTTCAAAATCCTACATAAATAAAACCCTATCTATTTAAGATAGGGTTTTATTTTTTATAATAAATTTTCTTTTACATATTTAATTCTATTTAGACACATATCTTTACCTATAACAGCTGCTGCTTTTGGTAAATCTGGTCCATGCATTTGACCAGTTAATATAATTCTTGTTCCCATGAATAAGTTTTTACCTTTTATTCCATGTTCTTTTTGAATTTCTTTTAACATAGCTTTAAATGCTTCTTCATTTATTTCATCTGCTGCACCTATTTTTTCTTCTAGTGCATTTATTAATGTTGGTATATGCTCAAGCTTTAAGAATTCTCTACATTCTTCAGTTTCTAATTCTACCTTATCACCAAAGAATATATTTACATGTTCTGTTACTTCTTTTACATATTGTAATTTTTCTTTAACAACAGATACCATGTCTTTTACAAAGTCATATCTATTTTTAGCATCTTCTTCAGTTATATATCCAGCTTCTATTAAGAATGGTATAGCTAAATCAGTTATATACTCATCTGAAGCATCTTTTATATAATGTTGATTAACCCAGTTTAACTTATCTGTGTCAAATACTCCACCACTCTTAGATACTCTTTCAATTGAAAAATGCTCTTCTAATTCTTTCATTGTAAATAACTCTTGGTTATCATCTGGAGACCATCCAACTAGTGCAACGTAGTTAACTAATCCTTCTGGTAAGTATCCTTTTTTCTTGAAGTCTTCTACTGCAACATCTCCATGTCTCTTACTTAACTTTTTCTTTTCTTTGTTAAGTATATTTGGAAGATGTACAAATGTAGGAGCTTCCCATCCAAATGCTTCATATAAGTATACATGCTTTGGAGTAGATGATATCCATTCTTCTCCTCTTATAACATGTGTTATTTTCATAAGATGATCATCTATTACAACTGCAAAGTGATATGTTGGGAATCCATCTGTTTTTATTAATACTTGATCATCTAATTCATCAGTATTAAATTCAGTTTCTCCTCTTACTAAGTCAGTGAATTTAATAACATGATTTTCAGGTAATTTTAATCTTATTACATATTCTTCACCAGCAGCTAATTTAGCTTCTACTTCTTCTTTTGATAAGTTTCTGCAGTTTCCATCGTATTTAGGAGTTTCTCCAGCTTCTTTTTGCTTTTCTCTAACTTCATCTAATCTTTCTTTTGAACAGAAGCAATAGTATGCTTTTCCACTGTCTAATAATTGTTGTATATAATCTTTATATATACCTAATCTTTCTGATTGTATATATGGACCATATTCTCCAACTTGAGTTATTTCTTTATTTTCTCCTAAAACAACACCTTCTGTATGATTAACGCCAGCCCATGCCATAGCTTCTAACATGTTCTCTATTGCACCATCAACGATTCTTGTTCTATCTGTATCTTCAACTCTTAATATGTATTCTCCACCCATTCTTTTTGCAAATAAGTAGTTGTATAAAGCCGTTCTTAAACTACCTATATGTACAAATCCAGTAGGGCTTGGAGCAAATCTTACTCTAACACTCATAATCTTACCTCCTAAAATTTGTTCTATATATTATAATACCAAATTTATGACACATTTATAATATAAATGCTATAATTTACTATACTTTTTTCTGTGGATAAATTAATTTTCATATAAAATTAAATAGTATATATATCCACATTTTATTAAAATTGTTAATAACTTAGTGGATTATATATACTATTTAAATTTTAAACTATCCTAATTTAACCTCATTTTTTATAAATTCAGCTTTTATTTTATCAGCTATTTCTTCTAAAGTTATTAACTCTTTTTCAGCTTCTTTTCTTAATTTAAATTCGACTTTGCCATCAGTTATATCTTTACCTACTGTGATTCTCATAGGTATACCTATTAACTCAGAGTCTTTAAACTTAACTCCTACTCTCTCATCTCTATCGTCTAATAATACTTCTACACCCATAGAAAGTAATTCATTGTATATTTTTTCAGCAGCTTCCATTTGCTCTGCTTTTTTAATATTAACTGGAACTACTACTACGTGATATGGAGCTATCGATAATGGCCATACGATACCATTTTCATCATTGTGTTGTTCAATTACAGCAGCAGCTGTTCTTTCAACTCCTATACCATAACATCCCATAACAATTGGTTTACTCTTTCCATCTTTATCTATGAAGCTTGCACCCATAGTTTCTGAATATTTAGTTCCTAATTTGAATATATGACCAACTTCAACCCCTCTAGCTATTTCAAGTTTAGCTCCACAACAAGTGCATTTGTCGCCTTCTTGAACATTTCTAAAATCTCCAACTACACCATCAAAATCTCTTCCAAAATTAGCATTTCTTATATGGTAATCAGTTTTATTTCCACCTACACCTATATTACTTTGTTCTGCAACCTCTCTATCTATAAATATATAATCAGCTTTCATTCCTATAGGTCCAGCAAACCCTACTTCTGCATTAGTTAATTCTTTTACAACTTCTTCTCTTGCTAAATCGAATTCTATAACTTCACCTATAGCATTAGCCACCTTAGTTTCGTTAACATCTCTGTCTCCTCTTACTAAAACAACTACTGTTTTACCATCAGCTTCGTATATTAAAGTCTTAGCAAAAGTATCTGCTGTAGTATCAAAGAACTCACATAATTGATCTATAGTAGTTACTCCTGGAGTATGAACTGGCTCTAATTCTCTCATTTCTTCTTTAGCTTTTAAATCATCTACTGAATGAGCTTTTTCTATATTAGCTGCATAATCACATCCACTACAGAATACTATTTCATCTTCTCCAACAGGAGATTTAACCATAAATTCTGCTGAAGTAGAACCACCTATAGCTCCTGAATCAGCTTGAACTGGACTATTTTCTAATTGGCATCTTCTAAATATTTCTGTATATGCATCATACATATCTTGATATGATTTATCTAAACCTGCTTCATCAACATCAAAGCTGTATGCATCTTTCATTGTAAAAGACTTAGTTCTCATAACTCCAAATCTTGGTCTTCTTTCATCTCTATATTTAGTTTGTATTTGATATAAGTTTAAAGGTAATTGTTTATATGATGTAATTTCTTGTCTTATTATATCTGTAAAAACTTCTTCATGTGTTGGTCCTAAGCAGTAATCTCTATTGTTTCTATCTTTTAATCTAAACATTTCTGCTCCCATTACATCCCATCTTCCAGATTCTTGCCATAACTCAGCTGGAATTAATGCTGAACATAATATTTCTTGACATCCTTTTTTATTTAATTCTTCTCTTATTATATTTTCTATTTTTTTGAAAACTCTTATTCCCATAGGTAATTGGTTATATACCCCTGATGACATTTTCTTTATCATACCAGCTCTCATCATCAATTGGTGACTAGTTATTTCTGCATCTGCTGGAACCTCTCTTAAAGTAGGCATAAACATCTTTGACATTTTCATATAAAATTTCCTCCTATTTTTTATTTATAATCAAAAAAACCTTTCATCTCTATATAGAGACGAAAGGTTATATTTCCGCGGTACCACTCTAGTTAATTAACATAAAATATGTTAATTCTCTTTGTAGGATGTAACGGTCCTTACCGTAAGAACTTTTTACCGCTCTTAAGCTCTAAGGCTGGTTCGAAATTAAATTTATAGAAGCTCTCACCTATTACTTCTTCTCTGTAAAAAATTTTATTTTCTACTATTCCTCTTCTTAGCTTTTAGTATTTTCAATTTATTTAATATCATTTTATAGTAATTATTTATTATTGTCAATCTTAACTAGTAAACATATACTCTGTGAAGAAATTCCCTCTTTATTACCTGTAAATCCTAATCCTTCTTCTGTTGTAGCCTTAACGTTTATATTATCTATATCTGTATTTAGCACCCTTGCTATATTAAATCTCATGTCTTGTATATGAGGTGCCATCTTTGGTGCTTGAGCTATTATAGTAGCATCTAAATTTCCTATAACATAACCTTTTTCTTTTATTAAATTATATACATGTTCTAATAGTTTCATACTATCTGCACCTTTAAATTTTTCATCTGTATCAGGGAAGTGCTTACCTATATCTCCTAATGCTAATGCTCCTAATATAGAATCCATTATTGCATGAAGTAATACATCTGCATCTGAATGACCTAATAAGCCTTTCTCATGTGGTATTTCAACTCCGCCTAATATTAACTTTCTATTTTCAACTAATTTATGAACATCATAACCCATTCCTACTCTCATAATTATCCTCCGTTAGTTCTATTTTCTTAATATTTGTTCTCCAAAATTTAAATCTTCTTGTGTTGTTATTTTTATATTATCATATGATCCTTCAATCATTTTAACATCATATCCTATTTTCTCTACTAACATTGCATCATCTGTTCCGTAATAATTTTCATTATATGCATTTTCATATGCTTTTGTGATTATATCATATTTAAAAACTTGTGGAGTTTGCACTGACCATAAATACTTTCTATTTGGGGTATCTACTATATTTCCTTCTTCCCCAACAACTTTTATAGTATCCTTTACTTTAACTCCAACCACAACCGCATTATGCTTTTTAGCTTCTTGGATTGAATTATTTATTATTTCCTCAGTTACAAAAGGTCTTGCCCCATCATGTACTAAAACAACTTCACAGTTTTTATCAAGCTTTTGAATTCCATTATACACGGAATCTTGTCTTTCTTCTCCTCCATAAGCTATTTTTATATTTTTAAAATTATATTTTTCTAATATATTTTCTTTAAAATAATCTTCCTCATCCTTTTTTATTACCACAACGATATCATCTATCTCATCATTTATATAAAACTTGTCTATTGTATAAGCTATAATTTCTTTATTGTCTAACTTAATAAATTGTTTATTTATATCTTTTTTCATTCTGCTTCCTGTTCCAGCTGCTACTATTATAACTCCATTCACATTATCACCTCTTTATTTTCTAATAATAGTTTATTTATATTTTATCATATAGGTATTGGTATATATTTATAAAAACTAAAAAAGCCTTCAGAATTTAGTTCTGAAGACTTAAGTTTAATCAGCTTTTGGTTTTCCAAATATCATTCTTCCTGCTGGTGTTTGTAATACAGAGGTTACTAAAACTCTTATAGTTTCTCCCATATATTTCTTTCCACCATCAACTACTATCATAGTTCCATCATCAAGATATGCAATACCCTGATTTGATTCTTTACCCTCTTTTACAACTTGTACTATCATATATTCTCCAGGTATAGCTACTGGCTTGATAGCATTTGCTAATTCATTTATATTAAGAACTTCTACACCTTGAACTTGGGCAACTTTATTTAGGTTATAATCATTAGTTACAACTTTACCTCCAAGTGTTTCTGCTAGTTTTAATAACTTAGCATCAACTTCAGCTATATCATCAAAGTCCTTAGTACTTATTTCTACTTCTATATTCAGTTCTTTTTGTATTATGTTTAGTATATCTAAACCTCTTCTACCTCTAACTCTTTTTAGATCATCAGATGAGTCAGCTATATGTCTTAGTTCATCTAACACAAAAGTTGGTATTACAAGCTTACCTTCTATAAACCCAGTTTGGCATATTTCTGCTATTCTACCATCAATTATGACACTAGTGTCTAAAACTTTAGGTGGTATACTCTTTTCTTTTTTAGTTCCCTTATCTTTATTTGGTGCTAATCTTGTTAGTTTATTTAAGTTAAATATGTCATCTTTACTTTTAAGTGCAATTCTTATCCCTAAATAACCCACAAATACATATGTAAATAGTGATAATAAATTTCCTACTATAGGTATGTTAAGTGATAATATCAATTGACTGACTAAATATGCAATAACAAGACCTACTATTAATCCTATACTTCCTAATATTATATCAGTCTGGGGATATTTTGATATTTCCTTATCCATGTCTTTTGCTATTTTTTTAGACTTATTCATAATCCAAGGTCCCAAAATATAAAACATGAATCCTATTACTAACCCAATTACTATTGAACCTATAAATCCATATAATTCTGATCCAAATGAAAGTACAGGAAAGTTTCTAGCTGATGATATATAAGTCGTCATACCTACAGCAAATCCTAAGATTCCTATCATTACTCTTATTATTTTTGATAACAAATTTTCACCCCCTATATTTTTCCTTAATATTTTCTTATTATAATCAAACTAATAACTATATTCAAGAACAAAGTTATTTCAATGTTCTATATATGTCTATCAATAAGCGATAATTCTTGCATTTTTATAAGTCCATTTTTTATATACTTAGCTCTTATTTCACCTATACCTTCAACATCATCTAAGTCCTCAGTTGTGGCATCTAATATATCTTGGAAATCTTCAAAGTAATTTACTAGATTTTCTATTATAGTACTTGGTAACCTATGAATTTTATTTAAAATTCTATATCCCCTTGGTCTAACTGGCATGTCCATACTCTCTGTGAATCCAGTATATCCAATCATTTTAGCTATATTGGCTAAATCTAATAATTCCTCTGAAGATAATGATATAATCTTTTTCTTAAATTCAGCTAAAGTCATATCATTTCTTTTATAATCTTTTAAAATTTGATTTTGATCAACTTTAGTTGTCCCCATTAATTCATCAACCTGCATACTTAATAATGTTCCTTCTATACCTAGTTCAACTATATATTTTTCAATTATATTTGTAACTCTCATAACCATTTCTATTTTTTGAACTACAAGTATTACATCATATAAAGTTACCAAGTCCTTAAATTCTAATGCAGTTAAACTTATTATAGCTTGATCTAAAACTGCTTTATATTTTTCTAACGTTTGTAATGCCTGATTAGCTTTCGTGAATATTTTAGATATATCTTCTATTACATATTTTTTATCATCTTGATAGACAGTTATAACATTTCTTCTTTGTGATATAGCTATTACTATTGACCCTGTTTGTTTAGCTACTCTTTCCGCTGTTCTATGTCTAGTTCCTGTTTCACTAGTTTCTATAGAATAGTCTGGAATAAGCTGTGCATTTGCATAAAGTATAGTTTTTATATCCCCACTTAATACTATAGCCCCATCCATTTTAGCAAGTTCGTATAGGTATGCAGGAGAGTATTCAGCATTTATCTGAAAACCTCCATCTACTATTTTCATTACGTCATCACCATCAGCTATAACAATAAGACCACCTGTTTTAGCTTTTAAAACATGGTCTATACCTAGTCTAAGACTAGTACCAGGAGATATCATTTTTAATGTACTTATTGCTTTTTTCCCACTAAAAAAATCACTCATACTATCTATTTCCTCCTAATACTATATTTATAGCTTGTCTTACACTATCAACAGGACATATATCTATACCTTTTATATCTTTTACTGCTTCATAATTACTCTTTGGAATTATTATTTTAGTAAATCCTAATTTTTTACATTCAGCAATTCTCTTTTCTATAAAACTTACAGCTCTTATTTCTCCTGTAAGTCCAACCTCTCCAGTTATAGCAACATTACCATCTATAGGTATATTTCTAAAACTAGATGCTATTGACATAACTATTCCTAAATCTATTGAAGGTTCATTTATTTTTATTCCTCCAACTACATTGATATATACATCTTGATTTTGTATTTGCATACCTACTCTTTTCTCTAAAACAGCCATTAATAAAGATACTCTATTATAATCTACTCCTGTTGCTGTTCTCTTAGGTATACCAAAACTTGTTGGTGAAACTAGAGCTTGTAATTCTAGTAGCATAGGACGAGTTCCTTCTACAGTTGAAATAATTACTGACCCTGCTACATCTTTAGGTTTTTCTGATATAAGAATTTTAGATGGGTTCTCTAGTTCAACTAATCCAATTTCTCTCATTTCAAATACACCTAATTCATTGGTTGATCCAAATCTATTTTTAACAGCTCTTACTAATCTATATGTGTTAAACCTCTCTCCTTCAAAGTAAAGCACAGTATCTACCATATGCTCTAATACTTTTGGTCCAGCTAAAGCACCCTCTTTAGTTACATGTCCAACTACAAAGGTTGATATACCCATTTTTTTAGAAATTTTCATAAATCTTGATGTACCTTCTTTTATTTGACTAACAGTACCTGGAGCTGATGTAATCTCAGGACTAAAGACTGTTTGTATTGAGTCAACAATTATTAAATCTGGATTAACACTTTCTAAATGAGCCTCTATTATGCTTAAATTATTCTCAGCAAATATATATAAATTATCGGATTTAATCCCTAATCTTTGAGCCCTCATTTTTATTTGAGATGCAGACTCTTCACCTGATATGTATAATACTTTTTTCCCACTATTAGCTACATTACTTGACACTTGAATAAGTAGTGTAGATTTTCCAATCCCTGGATCTCCTCCAACTAATACTAACGATCCTTTTACAACTCCTCCACCTAAAACTCTATCTAGCTCATTTATACATGTAGAAAATCTTTGTTCCTTTATTGTTTCTATTGAGTTTATATTTAAAGGTCTAGATGAAGATTTATCTATAACAAATACTTCCTTATTAGACTTAGAACGTTTTTCTTCTATTTCCTCTACAAAAGTATTCCAATTACTACATTCTGGACATTTACCTAGCCATTTGCTATTTTCATATCCACACTCTTGACACACGTATTTAGTTTTTATCTTTGCCATTTATAAACTCACCCTTATGTAAATTTTTTATCTAGTATTAATTTTAACATATATAGTCATTAATATGTTAAATTTATAAATATAAAGGAGCTTATTTAAAGCTCCCTCATATTTCTTTTAGTTTTCTTTCAAATACTACTTTATCGCTTTTAATTTTTGCAATAATATTATCACCTTGATTTATATATCCACTTAATATTTCATATGATAAAGAATCCTCTATCTCTTTTTGTATAGCCCTTTTTAAAGGTCTTGCTCCATATTCTAAGTCTAATCCTTCTTTAGCTATAAATTCAATTACATCTTTTTGTACATCTATATCTATATTCATAGACTTTAATCTATCTACTAATTGTTTTATCATTAACTTAACTATATCATATAAATTTTCTAAACTTAACTTATGAAAAACAACTATATCATCTACTCTATTTATAAACTCGGGTCTGAATTTATTTTTTAACTCTTGAATTATTTTGTCTTTCATAATTTTATAACTTGATTCTTCAATTTCATTTTTATTACAACTAGGTTTAAATCCTAAACTCTTTTCTTTATTTATTGATGTAGCTCCTATATTAGAGGTCATTATTATTACAGTATTTTTAAAATCTACAGTTCTTCCTTTTGAATCTGTTAATCTACCTTCATCTAATATTTGTAGTAATATATTAAAAACATCTTCATGACCTTTCTCTATTTCATCGAATAAAACAACAGAGTATGGATGCCTTCTAATTTCTTCTGTTAGTTGACCTCCATCATCATAACCTATATAACCTGGAGGAGATCCTATTAATC
>PVLC010037717.1:0-15136 GCA_004027655.1 Graphiurus murinus
GGGATTTCTATTTAAACTATAATAATATCAAAATCTATAATATTAATAATTTTTCATAAAATCTACCTGGAAAATAAAAATGGTCAATATTTGTGTCATTCTGGCTTTTCTCATTCTTCTGCGTTACAGTACATGCTTATGACTTGATTTTATATTGACCTCCTTTTAGTTCCTTCTCAGGGCCTGAAAACCTTCTCATAGTTCTTTAAGACTACAGTTTCTAAATGCTGACTTTCTTCTGAATCAATAGGCCCTGTTGTTTTGGGCCTGTAGTGGGGCAGGACATCATGGCAGGAGGGTTTAGTGGAGCAAAGCCATTTACTTCACAGTCAGAAAATGAGAGTGAAAGAGTTCTGAGTCCTTCCATCTCCTTCCAGGTTAGGCCCTTAGTGATCTAAAACCTCTCACTGCTAAAGGCTTCTCCACATTCCAGTAGCATCAAGCTGTTGACTAAGCTTTTAACACAGGGGCCCTTAGGAGACGTTCCAGATCCAGACTATACCAAGTGGTAGCATTCATATTTTAGCACCTTATTTACTGATGTTATATCAAACATCTTTGGAATTTTCAGGGTTTTTTTTAACTACTTCATAGCTTTTATTTGAAGGGTCAACCCTTTTCCCTTTAATTTCCTCAATGAATAAATAGTTCCCAAAATGAGTTAAAATGATCTCTAAATAGTAGTTAAAATGAATCTCTAAATAGTCATCATAAGTTAATTTCTTAACACTGTCACTAATATTGCCAGCATTATACACTGTTTTACTAGTTTTTTTTTTAGGGCAAAGGGAGACTGGGCTTGTTTTACCCAGGAGTATTCTACCTCTGAGCCACACCCCTAGGTCTTTTTGGTTTTTAGTTTGAAACAAGGTCTTGTTAAGTTATCCCATGCTGCTCTCTGTTTCTTCATCTTTTTTGTGTTTTCTCTTTTGAGATTCACATCTATGTAGCAGAGACTTGGTTTAGTTGCCAAAACTATCATATCACATTCTTCTAATTAATTCTTCTTTACTTCTTCGTGTTTCCAGAAAAATCTTGATGAGCGTGGGGACGTGTCCACAGTCAGGCACCCACAGATGTAAAAGATGCAATTAACATGAGATTTCTTTCTTTCTACTTATCAAATGATTCATTGTGTTTTGTCAAATATGAATTTAAGGGCTTTTTATTTGAGTGCTTTAGTAGTTATAATTGTTAGCTCCCACCATCCTTCTTCACCTGTCCCTAATCCTAACACTGGTTCAGAACTCTTTTGGTTGGATGAAGGTGGTAATTTCCACAAAACTGATAAGTTAGGTTAACACACATGCTTATGAATTATCTCCTTTGGAAACTACTTGGGAAAAAAATGAACACATTGTTATGAAACATTAACTCTGTGCAAGTGAGGAAGGTACCTACTTTCGATTGACTTATGACTTCCATGCAGCTGCCACAGGTTGGATACAAGAAATGGAAAAGTTTTATGATACAAGATTTAAGACTAGAGCAGCTCTGACAATTTCTACTGAAAAAAAAGAGAAAAAAACACATACACATTTAATTCACACATAAGTAATGTATAATGAATTAACTGGATCATGAACATTTCTTCTCTACCCTCATGCTTAAATCTCATTTTGTTAGCTCTAATTTTCTCCTGTGCTTCTGAGAAAGATGAACAATGGAGAAGGCAAACAATCTTTAAAACTCTTCCTTGAACTCATTTTTCCATCAGGACAAGCTGTGCTGCAGAGAGATAATAATTCCCTTAGTTATTTAGACTATTACAAAAGAAGAACATCCTTCAAACCACTTCTGGGCAATGCAGGAAGTAATCACTAGATTTCTACTCTATATTAATACATTAGATAGAAATTATGCTGTTACTCTGCTCCCAGTGAGAAGAGTATAATTCTGCCCTTCCATGTTAAAAAAATCATTAATTTAGTAATTTCATTACTAATTCATATAAGAGTTATAGTTATGGCCCAAATTTTCTAGGGTGGCAATTTTATCCAAACAGGTAAGGTAAAAATTGTTATTACAGTTCTTGAGAGTGAGAGACAATGATTTTTTTATATAGATGAGTGAATGAACAAAGGAATAATTAGCAAATAAATATATCAAATGAATGATTTTTTGAGAATTTAAACAAAGTAATGTGACAGGGTCATGACCCTGGTTGTATGAGAAAGGAAACTTCTCTGAGGGAAGATACTTTATCTGGGATCTAAATAATGAGAACAAGCTTCACTTTAAATTTGGGTAAAGATTATTATATGTAGGAATCAAAGATTATTATATGTAGGAATCAATAATAAGAACTTACCTTATGTTCCTAGGAACATAAAGAAAGCCACTGTGCCTGAATCCTAATGGCGAAGAAGTATTAATAGTATTAATATGCAATATGAGTTTGTAGGTTACAGAAGGTCGAGTGGTAGCCTCCCAAAAGATATGGCCATGTCCAAAGACCCAAGACCTGTGAATGTGACTATACTGAAGAAGAGAATCTTTGAAGATATAACAAATGAATCTTGAGATGATATAATTCTGGATCATCCATGTAAACTATAAATCCAATGACAGATGCCCTTATAAAAGACAGAAGAGAAGGTGCAGGCAGAAGAGGAGAAAACACTGGCAGAAAATGAGAGAAGTACATGAAGAGAGAAAGGAAAGTGAAGTAAGCACAAGCCAAGAAAGCCAAGGAATACGATGGCTCCTCAAAACCTGCAGAAGTCTCAGAGGACTTGCCTGAAAGTCTCCAAGAGAGTGCAGACCTGTCGGTAACTTCCATTTGGACTTGTGGCCTCTAGAACGGCTAGAGAAATGTTTCTGTTACTTTAAACCACCCCGCTTGGTGCAATTTGTATGGCAGCCTTAGGAAATAAATGTAGAGAGGTAAGGGAGTTGATAATTTAGCAAGTATAAGAAGTTTGGAATTTTATCTATATCTAACAGAAAAAATAATGGAGGCTTGAGTAAGAGTTGGAGGGTGAAAGATGACTATCAGAGAACTGAGATGGTCTTATTTCCATGGAAAGAGAGAAATACTGCTTAGCAGCTTATTCTCAGGTGTAGGCAGTTTCAAGTCAAATCCTGCATTCTCGTGTTTTTGCTGCCTATCAGCTATGTGGTATGGGACAATGGCTTTCAAGTATACAGGACTTATGCAAAAACAATGAGTTATGTTTTGAATATGCCTATTAAACATTTATATAAAGAAGGCAGCTAGCTGTGTACAAGATCATGACATGAGAGAGTTTTGAGTTTGGAGATGAAGGCTGGAGATAGAGATTTTAAAATCATAAATCTATAGGTGGTATTTGAACTTAGTTAGGCCTGGGTAAAATCGCCTATACAGAAAGTGTAAAATCTCAATGAAGTTATTACAAAAAAGGAGCAAAAGTTATGTAATAAGGCCATGATTCATTATATTCTAATTATTTACAACACTTTACAATGATCTATGTTATATTAATGCTCACATTGCTAAAACAGAACACGATAGATATCTGGATAGCTTAAACCATGAACATTTCCTTCTCACAGTACTTGAGGCTATAAATTACAAGATCAAAGCGCTGATAGATTCAACTTAAAGACACTTTCTCAAAATAAAAAAGGTAAAATGGGCTGGGGATACAGCTCAATGGTAGAGCTCTGGCCTAGCATGTGCCAAAACAAAACAAAACAAACAAAAAACCAAGTAAACCCCAAAACAACCTACTTAAAAACAAATGAATTAGTTATATATTAATGTTGATATAGCATATTCTTCAAGAAACCTTTTAAGTATATGTTCTGGGTATCAATCCTAGGGCCTTGAGGATGCTAAGCATGTGACATACACCTGAACTACATTCCTAGCCCAAGAAAAGTTTTAAAGTGAAAAGAGTAAGATGTAAAACATACAGTTAGCCACCATTTGTGTAACCTGCTACTTCACTGAATTTTTTAATCAGTTCTAGAAGTCTTTTGGTTGAGTTTTGGGGTCTTATAATTATAGGATCATGCCATCTATGAATAGAGATATTTCAGTTCTTTTTTCCTATTTATATTCCTTTGATTTCCTTCTCTTGTCTTATTACTCTGGAAAGAGTCTCATACTATATTGAAAATAAGTGGTGATAGTGGGCATCTTTGTCTTGTTCCTGATTTTAAAGGGAATTCTTGCAGTTTTTCCCATTCGTTATGATGTTGACTTTGGATTTATTGTATATTGCCTTTATGATGTTAAGGCAAGTTCCTTCTATTCCGATTTTCTACAGTATTTTTAACATGAATGGGTGTTTAATTTTGTCAAATGCTTTTTCAGCATCTATTGAGATGATAATGTGATTTTTGTCCTTTGTTTTATTTATATGATGCAGGACATGTGTTGATTTGTGTATGTTGAACCAGTCTTGCATATGCATATACATGCACACAGTCATTCCTTATATACATACGTGTGTTGTTCCTAAAAGATCTTCAGAATGACTTTATTTTTCGAAATGGCAAGATTAATTTAGTTACTTCAAAGAAAAAGAATGAGTGGAGGCCTGGGGAATATGGCTCAGTGGTAGAATGCTCATCTAGAATGGTCAATGTCCTGAGTTCTGTCCGTAGAAAAACACACACATACACACACATCACTATGTGTACCGGTGAACCTGGCTATTTAAAACTTAATAAAATGTAAAATTAATAGTTATTACTAAAAATCATAAAACTCTCTGAACTTCGACTATTCTGGAAAGCTGCAGTTATCTCCCGAGCACTAGTCCTTGCCCTGCTCTGCAATTTGTGCTGCTGCAGCATGTCAGTCAGATGACAACCAGTTCATAGGCTTCACTCTTTCCACCTGTGGGTCTATAACACCGAGCATGATAGAAGCTAAAATTCATAGTTATTTTCGTTTATATTAAAACATGGCAATTTTGCATAATTTACTGTTCTATGTAACACAATTTTGTTTTGTTCCTCTACTAAGTAAACAAGATGGCCCTAGAATAATGCTTGGCATCCACTGGATACCAGAGGTTTGTAGAAGAAATGATTGAACGACAATCATCTCAGTTATTACTAGGGCAATTTGCTGGAATGTGGCATTTCAGGTAGCATTTAATATGAGTTAAGCAGCTAATATGTACTCATGTCCTGATGACACAGCAGTATGTATAAGTGATTGCTATGTTTGGACAGCCTAGAAGGTTCTGATGGAGGCAGAAGTTGTCATGTTTGGACCTCATCTCCCCTCCTTTAGTGGCTGCTATGATACAGAGTTAGCCCTGTATTTATCTGTGATTGGATGGCAGAGACCATAGCCAAGTATGGTGGCCCAGGCTTGTAATCTCAGTACTTGGGAGACTGAGACAGGAGGTTAGTAGGCTCAAGGTCAGCCTCAGCAGCTTAGTGAAATCTTGTTCAAAATAAATAATAAAAAGTGCTGGAAGAGTAGCTTGGAAGCAGAATGACCCTGGGTTCAATACTCAGTATAAAAAATACATAATAAATAAATAAATAAATAAATGAAAGATGGCAGAGATCATTAGTCCATTTATCAGTATCTCCAGAGAGAAAAGCTGCTTCATATTGTTGCAATTTACTAACTGAAAATTGCAGATTTTGTAGAGAAAAGCTACACCAATTTGTCAGAAGAAAATCGGAATTGTTTGTTAGAGTTGGAAATCACTTCCTTATATATCTATAATAGGTGTCTGTTTCTGATTCAATGTGCAAAATAAATCTCCACCAGAAATTTGACGGTGTGGAGGTTTGAGTAGCATGAAAAAACTATTTTTAACTGATTAACGAATAAATAATACATTGCAAGAAATATATCAAAAAAACTAATTAAATGTTCATCTGCTCTGTGACTGTTTTTTCGTGGGTGACATTTGTGAAAATAATTAATTTTTCATTTCATAGGACATATAACTTCGCAACAAGTTCTGAAAGCCACATTCAAAAGTTATGGTTTGAGGGAAAATACTCCAAAATGGAAGAGTATTATTAATTCTATGGTTGAAGACATTTTGTGTATTTAATCCTAACTGAATTCAAGTTTTCTGTATATTTTAATAGAAAAGAAATTCATATTGCAACTTTTACTAAGACATTCTTAAAGTAGAACAAATAAAAAGATATACACACATTAATTCATTTACTCAACATGTACTTTTTAAGCACTAATTCAGAATCAAGTATAGGTACTGTATTTTGTGTTGGGGATGTTTTAGAGATATATTATAAACATATAATCTATATCCATAGATAATATGTTAATAATATTTTTTTTAGTCCATATGATTTAATGTATGTGCACTTAGATGAACATAAGAAATGGCCTTAACTTTTTAAAAACATGCAAATTTAGTTGCATATGCAAGATATGCAAGATGTGGATCAGTACCTTTATTTACAATAGATCCACCAACTTTCTTCAGGTAAAAAGCTCTTGAGATCCACATTAGTGCATTATTCCTGCCTAGATAGGTAAATTATGGTATATATGGGGATTTTATCAAATTTTCAACAATTCAAACATTAAATATTTCATTTCATAATACTTCTTGAGTTCCTACTATATGCTAATCACTATTCTAGGAGTTAGAGATACAGAAGTCACAAAATAGATCTGGATCTCCAACTTTATAAATTCTTTTCTGTTGTGGAGCTACAAATCATGAAAGAATCAATAAAGGAATTAAGTTAAAAATGTACAGCTTCCCTGGCTGGCTCAGCTAGCATACTGCCCAGCAGCAAAGAGAGGATGAATGAATAACAAGCCACTTCAGCCATTTGGACCATAGGTTGACTGGAGGTTACGAGTAAGTCACTGCTATGATTATTAAGTCAAAATTCTTCCTACTTCACAGCCTTTTCTTTGTCACTCAATATCCAACCATGCACTTTACCAAATTAGAGGCAACCAGTCTTGTGTCTTGAGTATGCTTCCAGAGTTACTTATTTTACTTGGGAAATTTGTCTTTTCTTTTGCAATGTAGAGGAATTAGTACTTCTTTGTACAGATATTGATTAACAGAAAGATATGAAGCTTTACTATTATCATCAGGTTAGAAACATATTCTCTTCCTTCCCTCTTTTTTTTTTTTCTTTTCTTATTACCTTATAAATGGATCATGCCCTTAAACACATTCCTAAGAAAGGGCATGTGAGAAACACATTTGGTTGGTAGTGTGTAAAGTATGGTTTTCTAGGTTGCAAATATTTCCTTCAAAATACAAAGATATCGTTCCTTTACCTTCTACCTTCCACTGAAGCTACTGAAAAAAAAAATCTTGTCATTCTGACTATGGTATCTTGTTAGAGATCTGTTTAAATTCCTCTCTGAGAACTTCTCTTTGACTCCAGTAATCTAAAAGACAATGATTTTTGCCTATCTTTAACTATTATTCTCTTAACAGTATTATTTTACATTTGTCATTTCTAATACCTAGTTAATGATGAGCTCTGTCACATGTTTCTTGGCCCAAGGAAATTATCCTTCTCTTTAGATTAAGAGATATATGAGAGAAATCATAGCCAATAGTAAGAGTAGAGACTTTCCTTGGTTTCCAACCCTTGTTCCTTATTAGTCTTCATGTCATATGAGATGTTTACAAATAACACAAAATATAGACATTGCTATAGTTACACAATCAAAAGAAATCATGACTGGTCAAATAGGAAGTTGATCTCAGCTACTGCAGTTCAACTATTATAGTCCCTGATCCAATGTCAATATTGAAACAAGTCCCCAGGCTCAACTGGGCTCCCCTCACCAGCACACACATATAAACACTGATGATTGAGTAGTCGGGGTATCTACCTGAAACAATGGAAATCAAACTACCAGACTAATGCATGCATGCATATCTATGTTTATAGTTGCACCATTCACAATTGCCAAACTGTGGAACCAGCCAAGATGTCCATCAACAGATTAATGGATTACAAAACTGAGATATATACACAATGGAATTTTACTCAGCCATAAAGAAGAACAAAATTATGTGATTTGCAGGAAAATAGATGGAACTGAAAAACATTTTGCTAAATAAGTTTAGTCAGTCACAAAAAGTAAAACAGCAGATGTTCTCCCTAATATGCAGAAGCTAGGGAGTAAGTGGATCATAGAAGGGACTCTAGATGAAGAAGGAGAAAACCTATATGAGCAAAGAAGGTGACGTAACTGAAGGTGATGGGTGGGGGGAGAGGGAAACACCCTAATGCACATGATATACATTCACAAACATATCACTAAGCTGAAGACAAAAAGGAGGGAGGGGTGAGGAAATAGAGTAGAAATTGGGGAAAGGTTGAATGTGTGCTGTGTGTATATATGCCTCTAGCAGCTTGTATCTCACAAAGATGTATGATTACAATGTACCAATAAAATATATAAAAAGAGGTAATACCAACACAGCACTACCTGCATGGATGAAATGTGTAGTTCAAAAGAGTTAAAGAGAGCCTTTCTTTCAATGAGAACTGTAGTCTCCAAAAAGTATATTTTTCAGTAATGTAATCAAAAGTGGCTAAGAGTAGAAATGCAAAGACATCCAAAAGGGTGTAGCCAAACATCATGGAGAACAATGGGCTGATCTCCGTGGGGAAAAACAAACAAACAAAAAACAGGCCCTAATTAAGAACATTCCTTGTTCCTAGAATAGGTGGGCCTGGCAACATTTTCTACATTGCATTCAGAATTGTCATCAATCAGTGACTGCAATGCTCTTTCTGTTTCCTCCCCAAAGAGTGTTCAGGTAGTTTTTCTGTCTCATAGTTATATGTTGGGGGATAGGAGAAAGATAACTTTTCTTCCATAGGTCTCTGTAGCTAAAAGAATTATACCCAAGAACTTCATTTGGAGCTAAAGTAGATTGTATATCCCAGGAATTTGAGCACAGTGCCATAATTGGATGAGACTTGGGGTGGGATTAGGATCCTGGGATGAGTGTAGTATACATTGCTTTTAAAAATAATGTGATTAAGTCCATTTAGCCTTCTGGAAAATAAGAAATGCATGATTCAAATCCATCTGTCACTCTTAAAGAGCCTCTTATCTGATGTATAGGCAGAGATGCACCAGAAAGTCAAAATGAATCCAGAACTTGTCAGTGGCCACAACTGAAATTTCTGACCTCCAGTTGTCATCCTTTGTGCAAGACACAAGATTTTTGCATTTGCCTATTGTGATATCCAGGTTGGCACATAAAACCCACCCTATACTTTAATATTTGGGCCCCTTAACCTTGGAAGGATTCTGATAGTTAGGCTTATAAGGTAACACAGGAATATTTTCAGATAATAAGGAACAAGTTCTTACCACTGACTCCAAACTAGTGTTTCTTTCTTGTTCGCATAGGGGATGCCTCCTGAGATTAGAAAGTTTTAGCAGCCAATTCTAGATTTTCTGACATTCTATAATGTTCATACAATGGCTAATGTCACCCTCTTTATTTCTCATAAGAATTAAAGTAAAAATACTTGTCACCAATATCAGCCACTGTGTGTGACAGAGAAACCATTTTGAGTGCCAGCTAAAGTAACCCTGCACTAACATGGAGGCCCTTGTAATCAGAAAATTGAATCTGATTGCTTGTCTTAATAAGACCATAGGTAAGAAACTAATATATACTAAAGAAAATACTTGTTTACCTATTTTTGGATCACATATAGAATCTCAATTTAATGTGGGAATAAGAAGAGATAATGTACAATATATAATATATAGTAAAATATTGTGCTATCACAAGAAGTATATTCTTATATCCTTTTTATTTACTGGATTTTTTTTCCTGCTGTGCCAAGATGCAGGAAAAAAGAGTTAATGTAATCAAAAATTATCTTCCATCTTTCTAGAAGATGGCACACCCATCAGACCAGAGAAGGAGGGATCTCTGGGGCCTTTAAATTAACATTTTCAGTCAAAAACAATAATCAAAATTGATGGAAATAGTGATAATGAAGATAGTAACAATATTAAAGAATTATATGCAAGCTATATTTAGAGTATAAATAGACTTTGTAAGTCTCTTCTAACCTTAATTCTGGTAAAGTAATAAAAGAGAGGGGAAGAAGGATAATTTACTTCTCTTTATCATGCACAGAGAAAGTCTGAAGTTGACACTTTCTTTAAGTTCTATGTTACTGGTATTGAAAGATCTGTTAAAATTGTGTGATCTATCATAGTTACCTTGAGTGGCTGCATTTCTATTAGTTGGTACTATGATGACCATATTTTATGAAAAAAATGAATATATGTGAGGAATTTAATAGTGATGATAGGTCAAAATACTAAAAGTAATATGCTCTTTTTAAAATGTTAAATATAAATCTACAACCATAATACTTCCATTTATATCATGTGTTTTTAAATGAATTTCACTTTGCAATTATATTGAAAAATTCTCATTTCCAGAGATATGTCTCGTAAACACTAAACCCATTTAAGAGTTATTGTTCATTACTGTGTTATCTGGTAAGCATATAGCCTATTTAGGAATTATTTTGGTTACTAAGAAATAATGATCATCTTAGAGAAAATGAATCATAAACATGACATATATATATACATGACATATATATGTCATGTTTATGACATATATATGTATATATATGACATATATATACATATATATGTCATGTTTATGATTCATATATATATATGAAAGTGAAACAGCATGGTTGTTAAAACAAACCTCTGACTAACTTATATGGCAAAGATATTATATGTCACTATGTTTTATAAAATAAATGCTATCTAATTTGCATATTAAAACAATTGAACAAGTGTATTTTGTAAATGAACTTTGAGCCAAGTGCAGTGGTGCACACTTGTAATCTTAGTACTTAGGAAGCTGAGACAGGAGAATCACAGGTTCAAGGCCAGCCTTAACAACTTAATGAGACCCTCAGCAACTTAGTGGAGACTCCCAGAAAGTATAAAATACTTAGGAAAAAATCTAACCAAGGAGCTAACGACCTCTACAATTAAAACTATAAATCACTAAAGAAATAAATTGAAGAAAATTTTAGAAGATGAAAGGACTTCCATACTTTTGGATAGGCAAAATAAATTTAATCAGCATGACCATCCTACCTAAAGTTATCTATATGTTCAATGCAATCCCTATTAAAATACCTTGATCATTTTTCACAAGTCTAGAGAAATTAGTCATAAAATTCAATGAAAAAAAAAGAAGACTCAGAATAACCAAAGCAATTCTCAATAATATGAACTATGCCAAAGGTATCACAATACCTGATTTCAAATTATATTACAAAGCAACAGTAATAAAAACAGCATGGAATTGGCACAAAAATAGACACACAGACCAATAGAAGAGAAGTCTCAGAAAGAAAGTCTAATATTTATAATCCATTGATTTTTGGTAAAGATGCCAAAAACATCACAAGGAAAAGACAGCCTTTTCAACAAATGGTGTTGGTGAAACTTGTTATCTATATGTAGGAGAATGGACGCAAACCTTAAACTTTCACTCAAGATGGACCAAAGACCTAGAAATTAGATAAAAAACTTTGAAACTGCTAGAAAAGGGCATAGGACCAACACTCTAAGACATAGACTGAAGAAAAAAAGCGACAAGAAAGCAAACAAAACAACAAAATTTGAACTACAACTAAAGAAACTCCAGAAAGCCTGACCAGGCAGCGGCAGACCCAACTCGTGGAGCCTTTAAGCGGCCTTTAAGCGTTTAAGCCGGCCACCCAGCTGCATACCCAGCAACCAGGCGCACGGAATAAATGACTGAAAATGCCACATCCTAATCAGGTGGCTATCCCTGGACCTTCCACAGTGACCAGCGTAAGCTCCGGAGGGGAGGGACCACTCCAGCTTACTTCTCACGCCAGAGCTGGAGCAGCGATCAACTACACTACAGAGCTTGAATCAAAACTGCCGCAAACACAACTTCTTGACAGAAGGAAAGAAAAGCAAAGCAGGAAAAAAAAAGTGGATAAACCAACAAAAACAGCTGAACAGAACCCAGGGAGAACAAAGGAGCCTGCGGGTGCACATACGCGCACAGCAGTGGCGTGCATTGCAAACCGGTGGCTGCCATCTTTCCAGCCTCCATCTTGACAGTCACCAGGAGCAGCATCTATTAGCAAACAGACCTCCTGTGCACCTAACTACCAGAAGTGGAGTAAGCGACTATGGAATTCCATACCCTAATCAGGTGGCATATCCCCACAGGAGCAACAGTGATCAAGAACACCTGGGACACCCCAGATCACCTCTCCTATTGGAACCAGAGCATCAGGGGCCCCTATACAAAGTGCAGACTCAGTCACCCACCCTTCAAGCAATTAGATAGAGCAGAAGTGCGGGAGGGTCCCAGTGCACATAGGGCATAAGGAACTTCCAGGTGCCCTGGAAAATGCCAGCATATAGTTTGCACTCCCACCACCAGCAAAGGCAAAGAGAGAGAAAAACTTGCAGTAGGAAAGGCATCAGCAGAACTCCCTGCCTGCACTGATAGAGCAAATAAAAATGACAGAGACACACTTGAAAATTTAGCTCTGTACTTACAAAATAGCAGGGTTTTTGTTTTTGTTTCTTGTTGTTGCCATTGTTTTTTTGTTTTTGTTTTTGTGTGTGCGTGTTATGTTTTATTTGTTTTTACTCTGTTTTCATTTTGTATTGCCTTGATTTATTTATGTTTCTTTGGATGATTGGTTGCTTTCTTATTTACTTATTTTTTTTTTTTTGCTTAGTCTGTTGAATCTCCTCCTTATCCCTTTTACAAACTTCCTTCCCTCTCTCTCATCTATATTCTTCTCCTCAACACTTTTTCTCTTCTCTTTTCTTTTTCCTTTTTTCCCTGTCTCATATCAAGACCATCTCATACTACCACACTTAAAACTCTACATTGACTACCAGAATCCCCGGACATATCTACCATCTCTAATCTTTACAATATATCACTTCATCACACTCAACCTCTTATTCCTCTGGACCATACACTCTACTTTACCCTATTCTTACATTCATCACTGTGACTTCTCACCCAACCTTTACCATTGAACAGAACCTGTTCCTGTATATACCAGCAGACACCTCTAAACCCCCACTGCAGAGATTGGATGATAAAACTTGCAAGAACAGCAAATAAATAAATTTCAGAACAGGGGAACCATAGGAAGGAAAAATAGCAAAGAAACAATGAGCCACCACAACCCCTCAATAACAGATCTCACCAACCCAGAAATTACCAGAAGAACAATTCAGATCTTTAATACTAGAAATGATACAGGATTTTAGGAAAGAATGTAGGGAGAGTTGGAAAGAAATAAAGGAACAAATAAACAAAGAATCTGATGAAATGAAAAGGAACCAAAGAGAAGCATTGAAGGAAGTGAAAGATGTAATAACTGAAGTGAGGCATCAAAACAAACTCTAAAGAGTAGACTAGACCACATGGAAAATAGAATATCACTCTTAGAAGATGACCATTCCAAAAATGAATCCATAATACATAATTTAGAAAAAAAATTCGACAGTATGAATTGGCTATCCATGAGACCTGGGCAAATTTTAAAAGAGCTAACCTAGGAATAATAGGCATAGAAGAGGGATTAGAAGTTGAAACTAATGGAAAAAAAAAACTTTTCAAAGAAGTAATATCACTGAATTTTCCAAACACAGAAAGAGAAGTCGACACACAGGTACAGGAACTATATAGAACTCCCTCGAGATAAGACCAAGGAAGAGGTTCACTACGCCACATAATAATCAAGTTGACTAATGTAGAGGTTAAGGAGAGAATTCTAAAGTCAGCAAAAGTAAAAGGCCAAGTGACATTCAGAGGCAAACAAATTAGAATCACTCCAGACCTACAAAATCAAGTCATGAAAACCAAGAAGGACTGGAGTAACATATTCCAAACTTGGAAAGAAAATAACTTGCAGCCAAAATTCTCCTACCCAGCAAAACTCTCTCAAAATTGACAGGGATATAAAAATCTTCCATTACAAACAGAAACTGAAAGAATTTATGCCTTCCAAACCAGCACTAGGGAAAATACGCAAAGAGATTAACTACAAAGAAGTAAACATCAGAACCAGAGAAACAATAATTTCCAGGAAACAAACAACTAAGCAAAGAAGAATAAACGCCACTGAAAACAGAAGTCAAAACTCAAAATGTTAGGAATTAAAAATCACCTTTCAATAATCACACTGAATATAAATGGTCTCAACTCCCCAATAAAAAGGCACAAGGTGGCAAAATGGATTAAAACCATCTATATGCTGCCTGCAAGAAACACACCTTACAAGCAAAGACTCCCACAAACTAAAGGTGAAGGGCTGGAGTAAGGTAATCCATGCCAATGGAACTCGAAGACAAGCAGGAATAGCAACTATGATATTGGATAAATTAGATTTCAAGCCTAAGCTCATCAAAAGAGACAAAGAAGGTCACTTTTTACTAGTAAAAGGAACAATACAGCAAGAAGAAATAACAATTATCAACATCTATGCTACAAACATAGGTGTAGCCACTTTCATAAAACAAACTCTGTATAATATAAAGTCACACATATACCCCAATACACTAATACTAGGAGACTTCAATACTCCTCTCACATCACTAGACCGATCTTCTAAAAAAAAGATCAGTAGAGATGCCTTAGACTTAAACAATACCATAAGCCTAATGGACCTATTAGACACATATAGATTCTTTCACCCAACTACAGCTGAATTCACATTTTTCTCAGCTGTACATGGAACCTTCTCAAAAATAGACCACATTCTGAGCCACAAAGCAAGCACTGGCAAGCTAAAAAAATACAACATAATTCCCAGCATCTTTTCAGATCACAATGAAGTGAAACTAGAAATCAACTCTAAGAAGACCCAGAGTAACCATGTAAACACATTGAAACTGAACACCACATTGCTGAATGAGAATTATGTCATAGAAGAAGTAAGGGGAGAAATTAAAAAATTCCTAGAAACCAATGAAACAGAGATACAACATATCAAAACCTCTGGGACACTTTGAAGGCAGTAGTAAGAGGAAAATGTATAGCACTGAGTGCCCACATAAGAAGAACAGAAAATAATCAAATAAATAACCTAATGACACAGCTCAAAGCACTTGAAAAACAAGAACAGTCCAACCTCAAAACTA
>PVLC010037718.1:0-15134 GCA_004027655.1 Graphiurus murinus
TAAAAAAAAAAAAAAAAAAAAATCACTGCTTGGAGGTAGTAAGATTTGCACAGACTTGGTGAGAAGGAACAAGAAGGTCAAGGCAAGCGCCTGCCAGGCCAAAGGAGCAGAGCACAAAGGCTTGGTGGCTTGAATTAGGATGGCTAAATCAATAGCGATAAGAAGCCAGGTATGGCCGGGCATAGAGGCGCACGCTTGTAATCCCAGCATTCGGGAGGCTGAGACTGGAGGATCCGGGTTGGCGGCCAGCCTCAGCTACCTAGTGAGGCACTCCGCAACTTAGTGAGACTCGGTTTCAAAAATAAAAAGAATAAAAAATAGGGCTGGGGGTGTAACTCGGAGGTAGAATGCCCCTGAGTTCAATCCCCAGTACTGAAAAAAAAAAAAAAAAAAAAAAAGAAGCCAGGTATGGTGGCACACACCTGTAATCCCAATACTTAGGAAGTTGAGACAAGGGGATCACAGGTTCTAGGATAGCCTGAGCAAGTAGCGAGACTCTCTGCAACCTAGCAAGACCCTGTTTCAAAACAAAAAATAAAATAGGGCAAAGGATGTAACTCGGGAGGTAGAATGCCCCTGGGTTCAATCCCCAGTACAAAAGAAAAAAGGACACGATGTTGGTGGGGGTGAGGGACATCTCTCGTAGGGCCAGGTTTTAGGCCTTGGATATTGGCTTTTATTCCAGTTGCAATCAGAAAACATTTGGGGCTTTAAGCAGGGTGATAATGTTTTGTACTTTCTTTTTTTATATGGTAGTGGGGATTGAATCCAGGAGCTTTCTACCTCTGAGCTACATTTTTTTTTTTTTTTTTTGCGGTACTGGGAATTGAACTCAGGGGCATTCTACCTCCGAGCTATACCCCCAGACCTATTTTTTATTCTTTATTTTGAAACCGAGTCTCACTAAGTTGCGGAGTGCCTCACTAGGTAGCTGAGGCTGGCTGCGAACCTAGATCCTCCGGTCTCAGCCTCCCGAATGCTGGGATTACAAGCATGCGCCACCACGCCCGGCTCATCACCAGTCCTTTTTAAAAATTTTTTGAAACAGGGTCTCACTAGGTTGCTGAGAAGCTTGCTAAAATGCTGAGGCTGGTCTTGAACTTGTGATCCTCCTATCTCAGTCTCCCAAGTACTGGGATTATAGGCATGCCCCCACCACACTTAGAGTTCTTCAACTGCTTTGCAGACTAACAGAGTACAGGTTAAAGGTCAGAAGATTACTATAGTGCCTTGACCTTAAAATGAAGGTGCTCAAGCTGGGCGTGATGATGCATGCTTAAAAAAAAAAAAAAGAAGGGGCTCAGGATATAAACAGCACAGTTAATGAGAACTGGTCACTGGTCACATTTGGAATGTTCTAGTATTAATGCACTGGATGTAGAAGGCAGAGAATCTAAGAGAGGAATCAGGGATGATTCCTTAAAAGTTGCTCTGAAGCCGGGCATGGTGGTACATGCTTTGTAATCTCAGTACTTGGGAGGCTGAGATAGGAGGATTGCAGGTTCATAGCCAGCCTCAGATACTTAGTGAGGCCCTCGGTAACTTAGTGAGACCCTGTTTCAAAAAAATAAAGAATAAAAAATAGGAGTGGGAGCCAGGTATGGTGGCGCACACTTGTAATCCCAGTCCTTGGAAGGCTGAGACAGGATGATTCCAGGTTTGTGGCCAGCCTCAGCTACATAGTGAGGACCTCTGCAATGTAGTGAGACCCTGTTTCAAAATAAAGAATAAAAAAAAAAAATAAGGTTGGGGGTATAGCTCAGAGGTAGAATGCCCCTGGGTTCCACCCCTAGTACCACAAAAAAATAAAATAGGAGTGGGGGTGTAGCTCAGAGGTAGACGGCCCCATCTCAGCCTCCCAAGTATTGGGATTACAAGCGTGCACCACCATGCCCAGCTTGAGTGAGCAGATTTATTAGGAAGAAATGAAGGGTTTCGTTTTAGTCACGTTAGGTTTGAGGCCAGCTAGATCTCCAGTAGAGCTAGTGGCAGCAGGTGCCTTGAGAAGGGTGCAGGTGGGAGATAAAGATGAAAGAGTTGGCAGGGTGGCATTGGAAGCTAGTGTTGCCTGGGGGTGGCAAGGGCAGGGGCTAGGTTCTGGATGGTGAGGCCTGAACAGCAGCAGGGGCTGTGCAGGCTGCAACTTCTTACATGTTTTTCTGGTGTATCTTTGACATCTGCATCTTCATTAAGTACTCCCTCAGAAACTCCACATCGTAGAAGTGGTCACTCAGGAACTGAAGTAGTGTTCTTCTCTTCCTCTGATTGCCCTCTGGGGGTACCCTCCCACTCAGGTCATGGATGCCCTTGGTACCTCCGTTACATACTCGTACTTTCAGGCGCAGGAACTGGGAAGGGAAGAGGAAAGGAGAGGTTGAGCCTGGAACCTGATACCCCCATTTGTGTGTGTGTGTGTGTGTTACTAGAGAGAACCCAGGGGCATTCTACCTTTGAGCTACACCCTCAGCCCTGTTTTTATTTATTTATTTAGAACTAGGGATGGAACCCAGGGGTATTCTATCTTCAAGCTACACCCTCAGTCCTACTTTTATATTTGGAAACAGGGTTTAAGTTGCTGACAGCCTACATTGCTGAGGCTGGCTGCGAACCTGCAATCCTCCTGTCTCAGCTTCCCAAGTATTGGGATTATAAGTGTGTGCCACCACACCCAGCTTTATTTTTTGAAACAGAGTCTAAATTTCAGAGTGCCTAAGTTGCTGAGGCTGTCCTCAGACCTGCAATTCTCCTGTTTCAGCCTCTCAAGTACTGGGATTACAGGCATGCACCACCATGCCTGGCTGATACCCCATTCTTGCCCCATGAACCTCAACCCCCTGCTTCCTGACTCCAGTGAAATTCTCCTTTCAGAATTTCCCAGTTTGGGGCTTGGGATGTAGCTCTGTGCTAGTGCCCTTGGAACTCCCAAATTGACCTCTTGGTTCCTGCGCCATCACATCATGTCTTCGGTTTACCATCAAAACCCTTAAATCTCCCATCAATTTTTCCTCAGATTTATCCTTTGACCTCCAACCTCGCACCCAAAACCTTCCAAGCCCTCATTCTGTCCAGGCCCCGCTCTCTCCTCTCATTGGCTCCCAGCGCGCATGGTCGCATCACTGACTGGTTAGGCGCGCCTCTCAGGAACATACTCCTTCATGCCCATTGGCTCCTTTTGGCGAAGTCACCGCCCACCTCGTTCTCTAAACGCCCGCCCCTCGCAGAGGACCGGAGCTTTCTTGCCTCCCTCCCCCCGCAGCGCCTGGCGTACGTTCCCAGTGCAAGTCCTAACGGTAGACGATCCTGCTCCTTCATGGCTCTTTGATCCAACTGGGCATGGACAAAGGCCCTGAAGGTAGAAGCTGCAGAGTGGACATAAATTTGGGGGCCACTACTAGCTCCAGTCACCTACCGCCTTGGGCGCAGCCATCTTTCTGGGCTTACGTAAATGTAAGGGGCCGGTCTTTTCTTATCCCACCCACGTGACTCTGTGGCAAACTCTCTGGCCACGCCTCTCTTTTCCAGTCCTCTTAAAGGCGCACGCGTGTTTTACTCTCGTTTTTAGGGTTTGCTCAGAGCACCCTGTATAGTGCCTTTTTTGTTTGTTTTTTGATAACTGAAGATTGAACCCAGGGGCATTCTGCCTCTGGACTACACCCCCAGCCCAGTTTTGTTTTGTTTGAAATGGGGTTTCTCTAACTTGCTGAGGCTGGCCCCAAACCTGTGATCCTCCAGTCGCACCCTCCCAAATACTGGGATTATAGGCGTGCGCCACCACACCGGGCTTTTTATATAACTCAAAATGAACCCTTCGCCTGTTAAGGTGGTGCACGCTATAATCGTAGTATTTAGGAGCCTGAGAAAGGAGGATCGCAGGTTAATGTCCAGCCTCAGCAACTTAGTGAGGCCCTATTTCAAAAATTAAAGGGAGTGAGGTAGAATGCATCTGGTACCCGGGGTGGGGGTGGGGGGATTTCTAGTACCAAGATAAAAAAAGAAAGGAAACAGTCATCAAAAATCTAGGGGAGCCGGGCGTGGTGGCGCACGCTTGTAATCCCAGCATTTGGGAGGCTGAGACCGGAGGATCTGGGTTTGCGGCCAGCCTCAGCTACCTAGTGAGGCACTCCGCAACTTAGTGAGACTCGGTTTCAAAATAAAGAATAAAAAATAGGGCTGGGGGTATAGCTTGGAGGTAGAATGCCCCTGAGTTCAGTCCCCAGTACTGAAAAAAAAAAAAATCTGATTTATGCTAGGTGTGCAGTGGTGCATGCCTGTAATTCCATCAACTCAGGAAGCTGAGGCAAGAGGGTCTCAAGTTCAAGGCCAGTCTCAGCAATTTGAGCCGGGCATGGTGGCTCACGCTTGTAATCCCAGCATTTGGGAGGCTGAGACTGGAGGATCCAGGTTTGAGGCCAGCCTCGGCTACCTAGGGAGGTCCTCTGCAACTTAGTGAGACCCTGTTTCAAAATAAAGAATAAAAAATAGAGCTGAGGTTATAGCTTAGAGGTAGAATGCCCCTGAGTTCAATCCCCAGTACCAAAAAAAAAAAAAAAAAAAAAACAGTCTCAGCAATTTAGTGAGAACCTGACTTGAAATAAAGAAAATGAAAGAATGAAAGGGCTGGAGATATAGTTCAGTGATAGAGTGCTTCCAGGTTTGATCCCTAGTACCAAAAAAAAAAAAAAAAAAAAAAATCTATTTGCATTTTGTAAGGCTCATTTCAGTCAGGTGGAGAATGGATCTTAGAGGGCAAGGGTGGACATAAGGGTCCAGTGAAGAGGCTACTGCAATCGTCCAGGCAAGTGATGAACAGGGGCAGGAGCAGTGGCCATGGGGAGATGTGCTCACACTCTGGGCCTGTTTTGAAAGTCAGGCCACAGTTTGAGAACCTGAAAGGGTTGGGGTGTCAATTATCGAGATGGGGAAATTGAGAAAGCCTCAGGTTTGGCAGGGTTGGGATGACAGGCTGAGTGTTCTCCAAAAGATATCCATGTCCTGTGATCCCTGTATCACTTTACATGGTAGAAGGGACTTTGTAGCTAGGCATGGTGGTGCACGCTTGTAATCCCAGTGCTTGGGAAACTGAGACAGGAGGATCACAAGTTCAAGGACAGCCTCAGCAAGTAGTAAGACTCATCAACCTAGTGAGACCCTGTTTCAAAATAAAAATAAAATAGTGCTAGGGGTGTAGCTTAGAAGTAGAATGCCTCTGGGCTCAATCTCCAGTACCACACACACACACAAAAAAAAAAAAGAAAGAAAGAAAGAAAGAGAAAGAGACCACAGATTTGATGATGTTAGGATTTTATTATTTAAATTTTTTTAAATGTTTATTATTTTTTATTTTTATTATTTATTATTTTTTTAATTTTTTTTTTTTTTTCGAGGCTAGCCTCAAACCTGCAATCCTTCTGTTTCAGCTTCCCAAGTACTGGGATTACAGGCATGTGTCACCAAGCTTAGCTTTTTTGTTTTCCTAGTCTTTTCCACAGCAGGGCCACCCTGATGTAGGCACGTCCAGGGTCAGCAGAATTTGCGGCTTTGCTGTAGGCAGCAGCCTGGGCACTGGTGAGGAAGCCTGGGGATGGTCAGAGCCTGGGGACCGGACCGGCAAGGACCACACTGTGGACAAGCCCGAGTTCAAGCAGAGGAGGTGGCGGAGGAGGGGCTGGAGAAGCCGGACAGACAGGGCTGCATCCGCAGACATAGCACTCTGCGGCCTCTGGCCTGAGAAGAGGCGGGAAGGTAGAGTTTGACCTCTGAGAGAGACTGTGGTTGGACTCTGTGAACCTGTAAGAGAGTGGAGGTTGGACTCCGGAAGAAAGGGGGAAAAAAAAAGCCACAGCCAGCAGATTGTCACTGAGGAATGGACTTTGAGATGCCTCTGCCCCCTCCCCACTGCCCTTTCCTCCCCACCCCCAAGTTTCCCAGGAGACTGGGTCACCCTGGACCTTGCTACTTCCTGCTCCTGGAAGCCACAGCTCTGGCTATGGAGCTGTGGATGCAGCTGAAGCAGGCCGGACTGGAGCCCCCAGGGCTGGGCCCGCCTCCCCGAGCCCTGCGGGGGCCCCCCCTGGAGGAGAGACCTGGCCAGCCCCTCATGTCTCCGGGAGCAGGACCTGGAGGTGCCCAGCAGAGTCTGCTGTGGATCTGGGAGGAGCTGGTGAGTGAGGGGTTTGGAGGGACAAGAGGTGGATAGAGAGGGAATGAATGAGAGAAAGAGAAAACATAGAAAGGCTGGAGATTGAAAGACAGAAACTAAGAGACAGGAATAGAGAAATAGAGACAAGGAGAGAGAGAGAGGTGGAGAAACAGTAAGAGACAAGAGTGGAGACAGACAGAAAGACCTGGAGAGAGAGGCAGAGGACAGAAATGGAAATCAGAGACTGACAGGGGGGAGAGAGGGAAGGAGAGAGGGAGAAAGAAAGAGAGGCAGCCAAGGGCTGGGACAGAGAATGGGAAAATAGAAACGGGGGAGAGGGGGAGGTGGGCGCACAGAGAGATATAGGAACAGAGAGGGACAGAGACAGACGAGTAGAGACAAAGACAGATAACAAGAGAGGGAGGCAGATGGGATGAAATAGAGAGACAGCCAGGTATGGTGGCACATGCCTATAATCCCAGTACTTGGGAGGCTGAAACAGGAGGATCCCAGGTTTGCGGCCAACCTCCACAACTTAGCCAGACCCTCAGCAATGTATAGAGACACCGTTTTGAAATAAAAAATAAGAAAAGGGCTGGGGGTATGATTCAGAGGTAGGATGCTTCCCTAAAATTAAAAAAAAAAAAAAGGAGGGAGGGACAAAGAGAGGCAGAGATCAAGAGATAAGAGATACCAGAAGAAGCCAGATGGCACTAAGGACTGAGGGAAACAGTGAGGACCCTGCCCAGGTGCGCTGGGCCAGGACTTGAGCTGACATCTGCTCCCACCCAGGTCCTGGTGAGACCCCTTGCCCTCTGGGGTGGCATGCCCATGACACCTCTTCCTGCCCGCAGGGAAACCTACGCCGAGTGGATGTCCAGCTATTGGGCCAGCTGTGCAGCCTGGGGCTGGAGATGGGGGCACTGCGGGAGGAACTGGTGGCCATCCTGGAAGAGGAGGAGGAGGAGGAGGAGGAGGAGGAGGAGGAGGAGGAGGAGGAGGAAGAGGAGATTGACAAGGAAGAGGAGGAGGAGGAGATTGACAAGGAAGAGGAAGAGGATGAACAGCCCCAGGAGGAGCAAGAGAAAGGACACCTGGGGGCCTCCTTTCCAGTTCTACGCCCTCCTGACTTTGAAATGACCATCTGAGGTGTTTTAGTTTGACATACAAAAGAGATGCAGATTTATGCAAAAGAGAGGGGAGATTTGCGGGTCCAATCAGACATGGAACCAACAGTGCTCCTCAAGCAAGTGCTTTCTCTGAAGATGTCTGCAGTGAGAGCCAGGCATTGGCTGGCGCACTGTGGGCCGTTTGATTGCAGGTGATGTGGGAGGTGTGTGGAGACGCTGAGGTGGATCTGCAGAAGAGTCTCCAGTGTGGCCGGGGAAACATGGGTCTTTGCAAATACGATGGAGATATTCACAGATGAGGCTGATGATCATCACCATTCAGTGTGGGAGCCACTGGCCGAATGTGGCTGTTGGGCCCTTGAAACATGGTGAGTGAATTGAGATGTGCCAAGAGTATAAAACACACACCGGATTCCCAAGGCCAGTATGGTGAAAAGAAGGTTAGACATCTCAATAATTTAAAACAATTAATTGCATGTTGAAATGACACTATTTTGAGTATACTGGGATAAAAGATGACTGAAATTAATTTCACCTGTTATATACTTCTTTTGTGATAAAAATATATATGTTTCATAAAATCTTCATCTTGCAAAACTGAAACTGTCCTTATTAAATAGTAACACCCCCCTTCCCCACCCACCACTGGTGGCAACCACCATTCTACTTTCTATCTCTGTGAATATACTACTTTGGGTGCTTCATACAAGTGGAACCACATAATATTTGTCCTTGCATCTGGCTTATTCCAGTTACAAACCAATATAAACTTCTTCTTTTTTTTTTTTTTTTTTTTTTTTTTTTGCGGTACTGGGGATTGAACTCAGAGGCATTCTACCTCCGAGCTACACCCCCAGCCCTATTTTTTATTCTTTATTTTGAAACCGAGTCTCACTAAGTTGCGGAGTGCCTCACTAGGTAGCTGAGGCTGGCCACGAACCCAGATCCTCTGGTCTCAGCCTCCCAAATGCTGGGATTACAAGCGTGCGCCACCACGCCCGGCTTATAAACTTCTTTTAAAAATTTTTTTTTTTTTGTGGTACTGGGGATTGAATTCAGGGGAGTTCTACCTCTGAGCTACACCTCCATCCCATTTTGTTTTATTTTATTTTTTCTATTTTATTTTTTTTATTTATTTATTTATTTATTTATTTATTTATTTATTTATTTATTTATTTTGCAGTACTGGGGATTGAACTCAGGGGCATTCTACCTCTGCCCCCAGCCCTATTTTTTATTCTTTATTTTGAAACAGTGTCTCACTGAGTTGTGGAGAGCCTCATTCAATAGCTGAGGCTGGCTGCGAACCTGCAATCCTCCTGTCTCAGCCTCCCAAGTACTGGGATTACAAGCATGCGCCACTATACCCATCTTTTTTTTTTTTTGGTACCAGAGCTTGAACCCAGAGGTATTCTACCTCTGAGCTACACTTCCAACCTTTTTATTTATTTTTTATTTTGAAACCGAGTCTCACTAAATTGCTGAGGCTGGCCTTGAACTTGCACAATCTTCCTGTCTCAGCCTCCCAAGTACTGGGATTATAGTCATGTGCAACCACGCCCAGCTTTTTTTTTTTTTTTTTAGTACTGGGGATTAAACTCAGGTACTGTTTTACCATTGAACCACACCCCCAGCCCTTTTTGTTTTACTTTTACTTTTTTTGAGACAGGATCTTGTTAAATTGCTCAGGCTAGCCTCGAGCTTGCAATCCTTCTGCTTCAGCCTCCCAAGCTGGGATTACAGGTGTGCGCTGCCACACCTTGTTAAATTTTTGTTTATAATTTCCTGACAATGTGGGCAATCATTGTGTTACCAGCAACAGCAAATGAACTAAGACAGGCTTTCTCCCAACAGGCATTCTTGACAGCCTGAGCTGTCTGCAGCCAGGTCTGCAGCTCTGCTGTATGGGGGTGGGGGATCATCGGAAGGCCGACCACAACAACCAGGGAAAGGGAGAGATGCCCCACAGAACATGCAAATGGCTGGGGCTTCCTTGCCCTCTCTTAGTGCTCTAGACTGTGGCTGGGGAAGTCTGGAGGTCTTTTGGCAGCTATATTCAGGCAATGGGAGTGACCCCACAGAGATGAAGATGTCAGGTCCGTGGCCTGAACCACAGAGGCGATATCTTTGGAGATGATTGAGAACTTGAAGGTGGCCAGCCCCACCATTGTTGTCTTTAGTGCCACACTTACTGAGCTAGTCAGTGCCAGGCCTGAAGCTCGGCTCAGGGGCCGGGGTGGGGGTGAGGGTTGTGGGGGAGACACATCACCACCCAGGGGCAGCCAAGAAGGGCAAGGCTGGGATGGGGAGCACATGTTAGGGAAGTGTTCTTAGAGGAAAACTGAAGGAATAAGGAAAAATGAGCCAAGTAAAGAGTATAGCAAGTGGAAAAAATAGCATCTGCAAAGGTCATGCGAGATCTGGTGATCTAGCTGCTTGCTGCCAAACTGGGGCCAGCAGTGTCAATGTTGTCACAACTATCTATTGCTGCACCACAAACAGCCCCCAATTTAGCTGATTTAACATTATTATTATTATTATTATTATTATTATTATTATTATTATTATTATTTGTGGTAGTGGGGATGGAACCCAGGGGCATTCTACCTTTGAGCTACATTCTCAGCCCTATTTTATTTATTTATTGTTATTTTATTTATTTATTTATTTATTTTTTGCGGTACTGGGGATTGAACTCGGGGGCATTCTACCTCCAAGCTATACCCCCAGCCCTATTTTTTATTCTTTATTTTGAAACCGAGTCTCACTAAGTTGCGGAGTGCCTCACTAGGTAGCTGAGGCTGGCCTCGAACCCAGATCCTCTGGTCTCAGCCTCCCGAATGCTGGGATTACAAGCGTGCGCCACCACGCCCGGCTTATTTATTGTTATTTTTAAACAGGGGCCTACTAAGTTACTGAGGTTGGTTTCAAATCTGTGATCCTCCTGTTTCAGCCTCCCAAATACTGAGATTACAGGCATGTGCCATCACACCTGGCTCATTTTTTATTTTGAAACAACCTTGCTAAGTTGCTAAGGGCCTCCCTAGGTTGCTGAAGCTGGCTGGCTTTGAACCTGTGATCCTCCTATCTCAGCCTCCAAAGTACTAGGATTACAGTCATGTACCACCAGGTCGGCTTTAGGCACTAATTCTTGCCAAGTATGTGCTGTGTTGGCCCAGGCCTCAGGAGGAAGAGCAAGACACCTAACAGACAGTGAGATGAGCTTCTCAAAGTGGGGCTTCCTCAGATCAGCCAGCAGGGATGTGGCTGGAAGTAGGGTCTGTGAGTGTACACTGCTCCGTCTCCCAGGCCATAGGACCTGGCATGGCTATCACAGCAAGGCCAGGTCTAGACAGCCAGGCCCTGACCTCAACATAGAATCACCTGCCCTTGAGTGCCCTTGCCCCACCCCTCCCCCACTGTCTCCCACTGAAACTCCTAGAAATGAGGGGTCTGCTGCTGTAGCTGCTCAGCACCTGTGGCCACTGAGCACTTGAAATCCCGCTGGTCTGAATTCAGAGGTGCTGTGAGTGTAAAATACACACTGGATTTCAAAGATTTAGTATGAAGAAAATAATATAAAATGACTCATTACTTTTTTGTTTACTACATGTTGAATTGGTAATGTCTTGAATGTATTCAGTTAAATAACATATTCTTTGCCAGGTGTGGTGACACACACTTGTAATCCCAGTACTTGGGAGACTGAGACAGGAGGATCCATGTTCTTGGCCAGCCTCAGCTACTTAGTGAGGCTCTCTGCAATTTAGTGAGACCTTGTTTCAAAAATAAAGAATGAAAAATAGGGCTGGGGCCAGACATGGTGGCGCACACTTGTAATCCCAGTACTTGGGAGACTGAGACAGGAGGATCTGGGTTTGCGGCCAGCCTCAGCTACCTAGTGAGGCATTCTGCAACTTAAAGAATAAAATAAAGAATAAAAAATAGGGCTGGGGGTATAGCTCGAAGGTAGAATGCCCCTGAGTTCAATCCCCAGTACCGAAAAAAAAAAAAAAAAAGACTGGGGGTATAACTCGGAGGTAAAATGCCCCTGGGTTCAATCCTCAGTACCACCCCCCAAATAAGTAAATAAATAAATATATATACATATATATATTTGGATTATATATATATATATTCAAATGATTGTCACTTGTCTCTTTTTACATGTTTTAATATGACAGAAAATCAAAAATCCCACAGGGAGCTGGGCATGGTGGTGCATGCCTGTCATCTCAGCAACTCCAGAGGCTGAGGCAGGAGGATTGTAAATTCCAGGCCTGCCTTAGCAACTTAGCAAGACCCTGTCTCAATATAAAAGAATAAAAAGGGCTGTGAGTGTAGCTCTGTGTGTGAGGTCCTGGGTCCAATTCCCAGAACTGTAGGGGAAAACAATAGTTACAACCACAACAACCCAAGAAAGGCCTGGCTTACTTCTGTTGGGGACACACCTGCAGTGACGTCCTGATTCCACCAGGTGGCCCCAACACAAGGCACTGCAGCTTTACCAGCTAAGGAAGCCGTTGGACTAGTCTTTTTTTTTTTTGGTGGCACTGGGAATTGAATCCAGGGACATTCTACCTCTGAGCCACCCCCATCCCTGTTTTATCTTTTGTTTGGAAACTGTTTCATTAGGTTGATGAGAGTCTCACTATTTGCTGAGGCTGTCCTTGAACCTGCAATCCTCCTGTCTCGGCCTCCCTCTGCTGGGATTACAGGTGTGTGCCACCACGTCCTGCAAGGAATCAGTCTTTGAGGCCATTGACTGGTCTCAATCAGGAAGATCTGAAGTAGGGCATTATTAGAGAAGGCATCAAGACATGCTGTTCTCCCACCGGGAGGGTGTGTGTGTGTGTGTGTGTGTGTAAGATCACCATGCTCTGAGAATGCTTCTGGGTTCAATCCCCAGTACCACCAGCCCTTTTTAATTTTTATTTATTTATTTAGTGGTGCTGAGGATTGAACCCAGAGGCATTCGACTTCCAAGCTACACTCTAAGCTTTTTTTTTTTTTTTTTTTTCAATTTTTTACTTGGAAACAGGGTTTTGCTAAGCTGCTGACAGCCTCACTAAGTTGTTGAGGCTGGCTTCACACCTGTGATTCTCCTGTCAGCCTCTCAAGTACTGGGATTACAGGCTTGCACCACCACACCCGGCTACTTTTTATTTTGAGACAGGGTCTTGCTAAATTGCTAAGGCTGACCTCCTAGTCCCCGTCCTTCAGTCTTAGCTTCCTGAGTACTGCAATTACAGGTGTGCACCACCAAGCCCAGATAAGTTTTGTATTTTATATTTAGGTCTGTGATCCATTTTGAGTTAATTTTTGTAAAGGGTGAAAGGTCTGTGTCTGGAATTTTTTTTTTAACATGTGGATGTCCAGTCATTCCAGCACCTGTTGTTGAAAATATTCTCCTTTCTTCATCATATTTCTTTTGTCAAAGCTCAATTGACAAGCCGGGCATGGTGGCACACGCCTGTAATCCCAGTTCTTGAGAGGCTGAGACAGGAGGATAAAAGGTTTGAGGTTTCAGCAACTTAGTGAGGCCCTCAGAAACTTACAAGACCCTGTTTCACAATAAAAATAGAGCCAGGTATGGTGGTGCACACTTGTAATCCCAGCATTTGGGAGGCTGAGACTGGAGGATCTGGGTTCACAGCCAGCCTCAGCTACCTAGAGAGGCACTCCACAACTTAGTAAGACCCTGTTTCAAAATAAAGAATAAAAAAATAGGGCTGGGGGTGTAGCTTGGAGGTAGAATGCCCCCAAATTCAATCCCCAGTACCACACAAAAAATAAATAAATAAATAAAAATAGGAAGCCGGGCGTGGTGGTGCACGTTTGTAATCCCAGTACTTGGGAGGCTGAGACTGGAGGATCCAAGTTCTCAGCCAGCCTCAGCTACCTAGTGAGACCCTGTTTCAAAACAAAGAATGAAAAATAGGACTGGGGGTATAGCTCGGAGGTAGAATGCCCCTGAGTTCAATCCCCAGTACCACAAAAAAAAAAAAAAAAAAAAAAAAAAAAATAGGGATGGGGATGTAGCTCAGAGGTAAAACACCTCAATGTTTGATCTCCTGTACAAAAAAGAAAGCTCAATTGACGCCAAGCCCAGGATAAATCAGAGGGGACCATGTTCCCCTTCTACAAAGGAAGGAACTACAAAGTCAGTGGCAAAGGGCTCAGGCCAGGCCTCTGAACAGAACCCTCCGTCCTGCAGTGACAATGTCTCAGAGGATGAGACAGACTCAGGCCTGACACGCAGCCAGCCCTGTCTGCCATGGCCTGTGCAGGGACAGCACCAGCCCAGGGCCACCTCCTCAGCTGGGAGCTGGGAGAGCACGGGGAGCAGCCAGGGTCTCCACCTCCCTCCAGCCCACAGCCGTGGGCTCCGTGCGGCCCCTCTGCCCTGAGGACGCCCATCGGCCACCTGCTCCTGACTCGGGCCCTCCAGGCCCCTCGGGGTCCAGCTGCCTTCACCCTGCTGAGCCCAGCTGCTGCCCACTGGGGTCCCAGACCTGCCAGGCCACCCCCTGCAGCTCCAGCTCACAGGCCGGCCAAGACCCAGACCCCAGAGGAGAAACAGGAAAATACATATATGCTGAGGCCGCTGGAGATGCGGCTACGAGGAGAAAATAGAGGGGTAAAGAAAAAATAGAGGAGTAGGGACCCAGACAATCCCATCAGCAAAATCATGTCCCCAACCTCGGGTGCCCATCAGCGTGGAGCTCACTGCCCTCACTGTGTGCCCAGGGCCTTAGACTCTCAGGCGGCTCACACTGTAGCACAGCTCCCCAGCTGATATCGTATCTACTGAAAGTTCCTCATATGTCTCCAGACTGACACATTCCCTGAGGATGTGTGTGTGTGTGTGTGTGTGTGTGTGTGTGTGTTTTACTAGGAATTGAACACAAAACCATTCTACCTCTGAGCTATACCCCCAGCCTTTTTTATTTTTTGTTTTGAAATGGGGTCTTGCTAGGTTGCTGAGAGTCTCTCTAAATTGCTGAGGCTGGTCTCAAACCTGCATCCTCCTATCTCAGTCTCCCAAGTACTGGGATTACAGGCATACCCCACCATGCCTAACTTGGACATTAATTAAAAACTGCTGAAAGCCGGGCATGGTGGCACACGCTTGTAATCCCAGCATTTGGGAGGCTGAGACAGGAGGATCCGGGTTCGCGGCCAGCCTCAGCTACCTAGTGAGACACTCCGCAACTTAGTGAGACCCTGTTTCAAAATAAAGAATAAAAAATAGGGCTGGGGGTGTAGTTCAAAGGTAGAATGCCCCTGAGTTCAATCCCCAGTACCGCAAAAAAAAAAAAAAAAAAAAAAAAAGAGAGAACTGCTGAAGCTGGACATGGTGACATGGGCCACTAGTCCTGGCTACTGGGAAGCTGAAGGAGAAGGATCACTTGAGCCTAGGAGTTTGAGACTAGCCTGGGGAACATACCCATACCTCCACCTAAAAGCAACTGAAGCATAGATTTTAAAAAATAGAAACCATGACCCAAGCCAGGCCTGATGGCACACACTTGTAATCCCAGTACCTGGGAGGCTGAGAACAGGAGGATTACAGGTGTGCGGCCAGCCTCATCTACTTAGTGAGGCCCTCTGCAATTTAGTGAGACTCTGTTTCCAAATAAAAAATAAAATAGGAGCCAGGTGTGGTGGCGCATGCTTGTAATCCCAGCATTTGGGAGGCTGAGACCGGAGGATTCGGGTTCGTGGCCAGCCTCAGCTACCTAGTGAGGCACTCCACAACTTAGTGAGATCCTGTTTCAAAAATAAAGAATAAAAAATAGGGCTGGGGGTATAGCTTGGAGGTAGAATGCCTCTGAGTTCAATCCCCAGTACTGCAAAAAAAA
>PVLC010037719.1:0-15522 GCA_004027655.1 Graphiurus murinus
CCCTGGCCCAGCACTCAAATGTCACATGTGCTCATTTGAATCGTGTTTATTCCCAGAGAAAACCTACCAGGACTATTCTTTATTGCCCTGTTGTTAAAATTTTATATTGAAAATACTGTGAAACTTCTATCATATAATAGGCAGGAAAGGCTCTTGTCAATGTGAAAATCCTTTTAAATGGAAAATATTCATGTTAAAACAGTATGAATTATTTCAGTTTTTAATGAGGTGATAAAGGAACATTTGGGATTATCTGTGATTATGTCCTCTCAAGCTGGTGTTTAGGTTTATCATAAATAATGTGAGTTCAGGAAAATTTCCCAACTGGTAATCTACAATTGTGGAAGTAACAAATTTATTGCTGGTATAGAGCATATGGACAGAAGTAGCATTAGCAGTAGAAAACACCTTGTCATGCTTCTTGATAAAATTATTGCTATCCTCTTTTTAAAGACAAAAATTTTGTTTGAAATTAAATTTTCCCTCTCTTATACACTTTCTTTGGTAACAATTCTGTCAGAAATTTTTTCTTTCTCTGGGCATGGTGGCGCACGCTTGTAATCCCAGTATTCGGGATTACACTGAGACTGGAGAATCCCGGTTTGTGGCCAGCCTCAGCTACCTAGTGAGGCACACCACAATTTAGGGAGAACCTGTTTCAAAATAAAGAATAAAAAAAAATAGGACTGGGGGTATAGCTCGGAGGTAGAATGCCCCTGAGTTCAATCCCCAGTACCGCAAAAAAAAAAAAAAAATTTCTTTCAAAAATTAAATAATTTTTGAAAACCAGAACAACCTGACTCATCTTATTTGTGGAACTCTTTCACCTGAAAGATTAATTTGTTTTGACCAAAATAAATGATCATTTTGACCTTCAAGTGACACTCCCTCAACTTCTTCTCAATGAGGGACTTTTGGCATGACTTTCACACTGCATGCTAGAAAAAAACGTCCACGATAGCTTCCTCTCAGAGGGCTAATTCAGCTCCCCACACTTTGGGAAGCGATCTAAGTGAGCCAATTGTCTCTAAGGCGCAGCAGGCAGCTTCTAATCATTGTCTCAAACTCTGCTTGTATGGGATTTGCATTGTTTGCAGAGAAGCAGAAGGCTGTTTGTCAAAGGCTGTTATTCATTACTGGAATATTCGAGAAACAGATCACGTAGGTTTTGGTTGTCAGCCGGATACCACATCAGGATAATAATTAACATGAAATTCATTACAGAATGAGATTTCCTTCAGTGTATAATTAGTGCAGACCTCATTTGCCTGTAGCTTTGTGGTTCACCAAGTGGTTATTTAAGCCACTATTTCATGTTGGTAGAAAAGTTATTTAAATATTTATACCAATTGAGGGCAGAGTATTCCTTTGAATTACTGATAACATAGAGGTAGATTTTGTGAAATGAGCTGAGCATAGGGGAGTATCTTCAGAAATATCTATCTTTAATCATTGGGTGTGGAAAGATAGAGCTTTTTTTTTTTAATAGCAAGTTGTTAATTCTCTGAAGTTCAACTAAAGCAAAAAATGCAATTTACTAAAACTGGTTCTGTTTTAAAGTAATTTTTTTCCTCCCTTGGTTGGATGCAGGGCAGAGAAATATGGTTTGGAAATATTATTTCTGTGAATTGAAACATTAGTTCACCCAACACATAAATACTTAAGTAAAGTGGGATAAAACTATTTCCATGTGTTCTAGAGGTATTCACCAATCTCTTCTGCACCCCTGGCAAGGAAAAGGAAACAGAATATAAATGCTAACATTTGAAGATAACTTAATTTGCTCCTATGTTGGAACATTTAGTGGAAATAGACACCAGGGGAGTAGCGGTGTGTCCTGGTAGCATCATGTCAAGAGCATTTGGGTTCCTGAAGAAGACTCACTTTCTTGCTCTCTCAGCATCTTCCCACGTAAATTCATTCAGCACACTCCTGATGGAATTATCTTCTTCCAAACTCAAAGTTTTATCTAACTGCCCCCTCTAGAAGTGTTTGTGGAATGAGAACTAACATTTAATTGTAAATGCACACATGTTCAAAGCTGCTACAACTTCATAAAGCCTTTATTAATTGGTGACAACTACATTTTTTTTCTCACCTGATTTTACCTAACAGTTGAAAGTTCAGTGATGGGCCCAGGTGTTTTAAAAATGAAAAGGCATTAATCTTTGATTTTATGGCATACTCATAGGCATATCTTGGGTTGGTTACCAAAATTCCTTCTTGGGTAAGATGGAGAGCCAAAAAGACTAGGTTCTATTTATAGCACACTTGCATATTGAGTTCTATATGATTTTGCAAAGAAAAAAATCAGAGTAGCATGGATAGTATGTAAAATATGTCACCTCGTGGAGTGTTTAAATGTTATTATCTATCAGTTTTGCAAGACTTATCTAACGGGCTATGAGTCTAATAGTGATGAAATATATATATATATATATATATATATATATATATATATATGTTAAAACAAACCTTTAAGTTCTCATATAAATATTTTTTATAATTTCACATTGTATGATTTTTGTATGCTAAACTAGAACTCTACATCATTTCTACATTTCTGTGGAAAGGACAAAAGAAGCCGAGAAAGAACAAGTATGCACAAAGCACTTGACTATACATTTTTCTATACATTTATATATACATTTTTCTCAGATCATCCTGAGGAAAGCCATAAATAGCTCCATTTTTCAATAGTAATAACCAATTGGAAATGTAATTTTAGAAAGATATCACTAATGATAGTAATAGAACTCTAATAACTTAGATCTTAAAGAGGTATTAAACTTGAATGGAATGTCAATGAGTAGCTCGAAGATACACACTTTAAGACCCTGTTATTTACTTGTGTGCAAATGAAATCAATGGAACCAGTAATTAATTTCATCTGAGAAAGGCAAAATGGGCTTAAATAAGAAAGAAATGAGGGGAGAGGAAGAAAAACATGAATATTTGAAATAGCAAATTTTGTTTTCCATCTCTTATTGCTTGAAATGGTAAACTTCTGATTAGCTAGCAGCTACCAAAAATGCCAATTAGTCCTTCTGCCTTTGAGAGACCGACTGGGTCATTTATGTATTCTCCATTACAATTTAACTGTGATGCCTACATGGCAGGCTTTCTCTGTATTATGGCCAGTCAGGATTCTATGTCAGCACCTCTGTTTCTTTATGCCAGGAAAGACATCATTCCCCTTATCAAAATTTCTCAGGATAAACTTATAAATCTTTATTGAATTATTAAAAGATTAAGTAGAGAGACACAGTGTTCATGAATGGAAAGTCTTGATATAAGGATAATAGTTTCCCTACAAATAATCCACATAGCCAGAAAATTTTTGAAGAAAAGCAGGAATGGGCCTTGTTCCATCAATATTAAGGCTTACAACAAAGTTATAAGAAATAAAAAAGTGTAATATTAGAACATAGAGAGACAAACATAACAACACAGATGAGTACAGAACCTGTAAATAGCTGGGTACAGCGCAATGGTGCATACCTGCAACCCCAGCTGCTCAGGAGGCACAGGTAGGAGGATTGTAAGTTCAAAGCCAGCCTGGGCAATTTAGAGAGACCCCGACTCTAAATAAAAAATAAGAGGGCTGGAGATGTGGCTAAGTGGTAGAAAACCCCTGAGAGAGAGAGAGGAGAAACATAGAAGAGAACTTGGCATATGGCAAAGATGGTGTGACAAATAGTTGTTAAAAAATGTATTAACCAATAAATAATTACATAAGAATAAATTCCAGATTAATTAAAAACCTAGATGTGAAACGCTAACCTTAAAACTTATAGATAAAAATACACATGGATTTATTTATGGCCTTGTGGTTAGGAAGATTGCCTTAATTAAGACATAAAAACCCCCAACCTCTAAAGGCAAATATTGAATTTTTTACTGTAATTAAATAATTAAATATTTTAAATGTCTTAAAAACTCCATGGACAAGGTAAAAATACAGGGCACAAGCTGGGAGATGTTATTTATAATATATATGTACTGATAAGAGTAATATCTATAATAATAGGAAGACCTCCCAGAAATAATTTTTTGAAAAACAAATAGCCTAGTAGAGAAAAATAGATTATTATAAAGAGACATGCGTAGCCAATAGGCATTAAAGAGATGCTCAACTGTACTAGTTATTTAGGATTTACTAATTAAAGTAATAGATATAGCATTATATACCCATTAGATTGGTAGCAAATTAGAATCGTCAAAGGCAAGTGTCAATGAGGAAGTCAGAAAATGAGAAATGCTTCTGTGTTGGTGGTGGGAGTGCAACTTGATAACTTTAAAGAGCAACTTCGCAATGACTACAAAGTTGATTATATTCATGTCATAAACCCCAGCAATTTTACTTTAAGAATCTATCCTAGAGAAACACTTATACAAGCGTTCAATGAAGTACTGAACATTATAGACTAAAATTGCAAGACAATTATATGTATCCTCCAAAAAATAAGTAGATGAGTAATATGTGGTTTATTCATGCAATAAAATACTATAGAAACAATTAAAATAAATAACTAGATTTACATGAATTAATATAGGTAAATTTCAAAAATATAATTTTGGTGGGAAATGATACAATTTTACAATACACCATATATATTCATTTAATGTCACCTAAATCTTTTCTAGACACTACTTAAAGAAAATGCTTATGTATAAAATCAGAATGGGAAAATTATTTTCCAATTTGGGAATATTGGTTCCCCTCCAAACAGGGAGGAAGGGAGGGGATTGAATTGGAGCATTTGCATAATATACTTTAACCACATTTATATTTTTTTTCATAAAAGAGAATACGGTAAATGCTAGTATTTGTTTAAGTGGCTAGTGGTAACACAGACTTTTGCTTTATTATTCACTGTGCCTTTCATAATTTTATAATATGTGCACATATTTTTATAATATATGCATAATAAAATCTTCAAGATGATATCTGACAAATAGCACAAAATAAATACTGCTTTTATTAGCAGTGGTGGAAAAATCATTGAAATATAATGTGATAAAGCTCAGTACCCTAGATTGGAAATACACACCATTCACATTTTTGCCTAAAGATAATAATTAAGGAATAGTCAAAAGTCTTACAGCCGAACACAAAATAATGTGACTTCCTATCAGTTCATTAACTACAGCTGGAATAAATAATGTCAGGATGATGAATCTTGGTATTTAAGAAAAGGGACCATATTTTTTACACTTGACCTTTGTAATTAACTGAAAACCATTATCCTTTAAGGAGGGAAAAAAAATTTTTTCTTTATCATGTTCTAATTTCCCTAAGCTTATACAGCCCCTATCTGCTGTTTACAAGATGTCTACCATGTGCTAGGATTCTGTCCTTTATTCCAAACAACAAACAGATATCAAGATTAATTATCAAAAAGACCCTGGAGGCAATAAAATGTGAAGCATTAAAAATGTCAGTGCTAATGCAAACAGATTTGTAAGCTTAAGCAGCTTCTCAAACATAAAACAAAATCCTGTTAAAAATTTAACGTTAGAAATGCATAAATAACACGTGTGAATTTTATGACTCCATCATGAGCACATTTTCCTGTTTCACATTGTGAAACCCTTTCCAAAGAGAACTTTGTCAATAATGCTGAAATTTCCATGTTAAATAAAATCTTGCTGGTCATAAGGGCCAATTTTTCCTCCAAACTCTTGAGAACACCCCCACACATAGTTATCCTTAAGGAAACTAGCATGCTGAAATGAATCATTAATGCCTTTAGTAAAAGATATAAACATGTGGAGCTGAATATTTTCTGTTACACTTTGGAACTGTCCTAGAAAGTGCACAGTAAATATAGAGACTAGTATTTAAATTTTAACTTGGAAAATCACTTGGAGCACTAAAGAATAATTAATGCTGCTGTGTAGTAAATGTCCTTACTATAAAGGCTAATTTTAGCTTATGGAAAGACACATATCCTTCAAAGGAGTCCGTTAGTTGTATATAAAGTGTTGCTAAAACTTTCAATTCTTGCGATGGTGTTTAAATGCTCATTCTTTAATAGGCCATCTATGACTTAGTCATCATGGAGACATCAGTAGTGGAAGGCAGTGAGACAGGAGAAGTTGGGGCTTCCTCTAATGGTTGGACAAGATCATTTTTCAGGAGCAGGGGTCTGCATGGAGAGGTGCTGAATAGAATCAGAGTGGTCAGCCTAATGGAATCCTGTGACTCAGGACCAGAGTTCTGTCACCTGAATTTAAGGAAATATGAACGGATACTTTGGGTTCTGGGCAGGGGAACATTTTTTTGTTCCTCTGGTGCAGCACATCCTCTTGTTTATTCTTTAATCTTCTAATGCCATGGGCGTATGTTTATGTTCATCTAAAGTAAGCATTATTTCAGAGTAGGTAGCAATGAGATTAAAGTGAGATTGTAATTTGGCTGGAAAATTGAAGCAAAATACTAAAAGCTCATAATTTACTGCTATGGTATGGCATTATTGAATAGATTTAATTTCTAAATGTTAATTTAAAAATTCTCAGCTGGATATGGTGGCGCACGCTTGTAATCCCAGTACTTGGGGAGGCTGAAACTGGAAGATCTGGGTTCATGGCCAGCCTCAGCTACTTAGTGAAGTCCTCTGCAACTTAGTGAGATCCTGTTTCAAAATAAAGAATAAAAAATAGGACTGGGGTGTAGCTCGGAGGTAGAATGTCCCTGGGTTCAACCCCCAGTACTGCAAACAAACAAACAAACAAACAAAAAAATCGCCTGTTTTCCTTGACTGTTAATAGTCACTTTTAAGTAAGAAGAATATCATATTTTTATTCAGCTTAAAAAACAATAGGAGCCAGGCATGGAGGCACACACTTGTAATCCCAGTACTTGGGAGGCTGGCAGGTTCACGGCCAGCCTCAGCAACTTAGTGAGGCCCTCCACAATTTAGTGAGGCCGTTTTTTCAAAATAAAACATAAAATGGGGCTGGGGATATAGCTCAGAGGTATAATGCCCCTGGGTTCAATCCCCAGTACTGAAAGATTAAAAAAAATAGGAACTGGATACTCGGTTAAGTGAAATAAGCCAGACTCTGAAAGTAAAGAATAATGTTTTCTCTCCTATGTGGAAACTAGAGGGAAAAGAAAAAGGGATCTCATGAAAATAGAGAGGAGATCAGTGGAGGAAAGGGATTAGCGGGAGAGCAGACGGTAGGAAAAGGGAAAGTAGCAAGGAATTAAATTGACCAAATTATGTTATGTGCAGGTATTGAATATATTATAATGAATTCCACTAGCATATATAATTATAATGTGCCAAAAAAAGAGCACTATTACTCAATGGAAAAATTTATAGAAGAACACATTTTAGTTTTCCATTGTGTTTAGTCCAAACCTGATGTTGACAGGAAAATATACACTAAAAAAAAATGAAGATCTGTATTACCTAAATATACACATGGAACTTTTGCTAAGAGAAAGTATCTGTATCTACAATTAAATTGAATTACTGAAACTAAAAATGTGGGATTCTATATTGATGTTTCATTGTTAGGGCCAAAAGACTAAGGAGGGGTTTTGGGGGTTTTAGTGCTTTATTTCCAACTGGCTGTGAGGTTTTCTGAATCTGGTTTTTCCAACCTTTAAAATAAACATGTTCCGGATGATCTTGCAGCCCTTATGATACTGTGTTTCAAATTGAGTATTTACTGGAAACTTTAAATTCCTTAGGGCTACTATTTGCTGAACATTTTTATTTCTATTCAACCATTGTTATTTTTATGTCAAAACCAATTATGTATTTCTGGAGTCAACTCTTCCTACCTATAATAAGCTCACCTTTCCTCCCAGTTCTCTGCAAAAAACCAATGGGCTGCCTGTTTGTGTACTTCATGTACTTCATCTACATGACATTGGTAACAAATAATATGCACTTTGCTCTTCACCCAATAGGTACTTGTATGTCAAGGCCAATTAATTATGTTGCTGCAAAGTCATATTTTTCAAAAACAACTTAACCTCAAAATGCCCTAGTCTGATTCCTGCTTGAATCTGCTTACCTCTGACAGTATCCATTTAGACCTCCCTTGCTCCACTCGCCTCAGACTACTCTTTGCTCTTACATGAGATTTATCAACTTAGTGCTTTGCTCACAGGACCTTGTCTGCCTGGAGTATCTTCCTCCCCTCCCTCTTCTGTAGACCTCCCTTCATCAACACAAGCCCATCCCAGATGCTCCAGGAAGCTGGCCCTCATACTAGTCCTCAGGGTGGGGCCTCTCTGTCTGAACTCCTGCAGCACTCACTGGCTTTGCACAGCACCAGCGGGTGCTCTGACTTCTCAGGCTGCCCAGAGGACACAACACAGATATGGAGAGACCTTGATCTAGGCCAAGGGCAGTCCAGTACCAGGCTTTTGATCTGCAAGCTCAATCTAGAGGTCCGGGAAGAGAGCAGGGATATTGAGATCTCAATGAATGGGACATGGTAATGGGTAAGAGGAAAGGAGGGGGAAAGGACATGAAAAGGCTAGAAGTGCAGTGTAGTTTAAGGCCGTCAAAAAGCTGAGTATAGGAATTAACTCTGTGAATTAATTAATTTTCCTTTTCTGAGAATACTGTTCATTTGTTGCACTGCCCCTCCTGGGGACTGAGCCCTTACATCTTCATTTATCTTTTCATAAATGTAGACAAGCTGCCCTGGCAAACTTCTAAGCAATGATTGTGTTTTACAATACTTTGTCTTCCCAGCACACTGAACAGGATCCTAAGCATAGTAATAATAATTACATAATAATAATAACAACCACAAAACAACAATGGGAACAAGAGCAGCAATTATGGTTTATTGACTGCCTCTTCTGTGCCAGGCGTTGCTTTAGGAACCTCCTTACATATCACATTACTACTAGGAGAATGGTTGTTTTATCTCCTTCTAACAGATAAATAAGTAGAAAACATTCAACACTACAGATTCAACTCAACAACCATTTACTAAGCATCTACTATATTTAACACCCTAGTCTAGGTGCTACCAGGTGACATAAAGATGAATTAAATGGTTTCTATTCTCTCTAGGACTTTAGAATATTTACATTTTAATTCTGTTAGAACATTTTTATTTTTAGGGAAGCTCATCAGGGTAATGGCAAAGTGCTTAGATTAGAAGTATCATTAATCTACCTCATCCTTTTAATAGGAAGGTCTGCAAAAGTAGCACTTATTTTTAGGAGTTGAACTTGATTATGAACTATGCTTAAGTAGTTGATGAGCACACAAAATTTCAGGTGAACCTTATTTCAGTTTACAATAGTTTTCCCACATAATGTTACTGCTCTGCACACTCCATTGCCTTTTAATGGATGTGAGTGTTGATATATAAATGTGTTCAGATGGCTTTTGCCTCTGGTTTGAAAGTATCAGTTTTGTAGACTGGTTTGTAGGCATGACCAATTACCATTGCTGGCCAGTGTTCCAAGTTTCTATGGGGATTGTTGAACTTCATATATTACTCATGCCCCCAGGCATGAATGAAAGTGGTCAGAGAGTACATGTAGGAAGCTAAATTAAAGTTGCTGAAACAGTGTTCTGTGCTGAACACCAATTTGATGTAATATCCAAAGAAGAAATTGGCCTTAGGTTTTCAAGTACCCTAACTTTTTGACAATTCAAAATGTTATGGCATGGATGAGAATACCGCTAAAAAGTTGTGTTAATTGATATTATGTCCATCCCACTATTTGGGAGGCTGAGACATGAGTATCACAGGTTTGAGTCCAGCCTTAGCAACTTAGCAAGACTTTTAGCAACTTAGAAGGACCCTGTTTCTAAACAAAAAATAAAAAGGCTGGGAGTGTAGCTTGGAGGTAGAATGTCCCTGAATTCAATCCCCAGTATGATAAATAAATACGTACATAAATAAATGAATAAATAAATAAAAGGGTTGGGAGTGTAGCTCAAAGGTAGAATTCCCTGGGTTCAATCACTATTAAGGAGCGCGCGCACACACACACACACACACACACACACACACACACACACACACACAATGTTTGTTTCTGAAACCTTCCCAAATAATTTCATAAACATAGGCATTTGTTCCTCTCCAATGTAAAACGTTTTCCTGAGAGAAAAATTTCAGGACCATTATAATCAAATGTGCTAGGGAGCCAGGCTCATTATCTAAAATCATTCTACCTTCTGACTCACATTCCTGAAGACACTTTGTGATCCAAAGTGGCTAGCAGAGCTCCAGCTATTAGACCTAAATTCTAGGCAAATGGAAAGAGGAAGGTTAAAGCAGAGGGGGAAAAAAAGTGTTCACTAGTTGGCTTATAAGAGCTTTCGCAGAAGCTGCCACTCACTATTTCTTTTTATATCTTATTGGCGAGAGTTAGTAACATAGCCATGCCTAGGTGTAGGGAATCTAGGCTATGCAATCTATCCTAATCTACTTGGATAAAGAAGGGAGAATGGATATTAGAGTGAAGAACTAACAGTCTCCACCACAGTGATATGCTAAGTGAAACAATAATTGAATGAAACTAAGTATGATTGCTGAATACAAATTAAATACCAGTGCTAAAATGGTTCTAGGATTAGATAGTAGTAATAGTTGCAAAATATACTAAAAACTATTCAATTAAAGTGTAATTAAATTACCTTAAAGTGTAAATTTAATGAATTACATCTCTATTTTTCAAAAACAATCCTGGAATCTGTAAAGTTTAAATTTAAGAGGGGAAGACAAAAACACAAAAATCTTTACTTAATTTCCAGAATATGAGGAAATTCTCAGAGAGAGAGAGAGAAGACTCTCACAACGTGCCTCAATGGTTCTGTTTTTTATAATGGGAAACTCCCCACATGTCTACATTGGAGTTCTATGTCTACCTTGGAGTGTATGGGAGTATGTGGGATAACTTGTTGAACTATGGAACAACTGGTTGTGATGGTGATGAATATGGCATCAGCAAACAATTATCATTTATCAGATACCTGCTAAATTTCTTATTTATGTTATAAATTTTATGGCAAACATTTTAGATAATATGAGGTATGATCTTATGAGGAAACTGAGGCACAGATTGATTAACTGGTCAAGGTCGCAGGCTTTGTAGTAGTGGGTTCTGGGGTCAAATCCTGGCAGTTTGATCTTATGGTTCATAATTCTAACCCCTTTACTACAATATATGCTGCCTCTAAACACTGAGGCAGGATCCATGAGCTTCCCTTTATAGGTAAGGAAAATTGAGACTGAATAAACTTAAATGTCTGTATCTAAAGGTCACACAGCAACTAAGAAGAGGGTTTTTGGTTCAAAACCAATCTGGATTTCTCTAAAGCCATCGATTCCTATGTTTTATTGCCTGCCAGGTAATCATAATGTCTTTCTAATACTTCAAAAGTGTTCTATCCAACTGATCTTTGACAGAAGAGCAAAGGCAATATAATGAAACAGAGACAGTCAGCTCAACAAACGAGGATAGAACAATTGGACATCCACATTCAAAACATGATTCTACATATAGTTCTTACACTCTTTGTGAAAATAAATTCATAAAATATCAGAGACCTAACTGTGATCATTAAAGTATAAAACTCCTAGAAGATAACATAGGAGAAAATCTAGATGACCTTGAGTATTATAACTTTGTAGATGTATTAGCAAACCATAATGAGTGGAAAAAGTAATTGATAATCTGGGCATCATTAAAATTAAGAACTATACGGCATGAAAGACAACGTCAAGAAAAAGAGAAGGCAAGCCATATATTAACAGAAAATATTTATAAAGACATAGCAGAAAAAAGACTGCTATACATAATATACAAAGGACTCTTTATTAAAAGGATCATTTACCATGATCAAGTGGGATTTATCTTAGGGATGCAGTTATGATTCAACATACCCAAAGATATTAATGTTATACATTACATTATTAGAATGAAAGACAAAGCCATACAAATACAGATAAAGTATCTGAAAATATTCAGTGTCCTTTCATGATTAACAACTCTTTACAATTTAGATATAGAAGAAATGTACCTCAATATAATAAGGTTTATGAATTATAAATTCACAGCTAACATCATACTCAAAAATCAAAAATTGAAAGCTTTCCCTTTAAGATGAGGGACAATATATGAATGCCATTTTTGCCACAACTATTCAACACAGTAATAGAAGTCCTAGCAAGAACAATTAGGCAGAAGAAAGAAATAAAAGGCATCCAAAGGGAAAGGAAAAAGTTAAATTGTTCCTCTTTACAAGTAACAATCTTATATAGAGAAAACCCCAAAGATTCAGCAAAAAATGGTTAGAACTAACAAACAAATTCAGCCAAGTTACATGGCACAGAATCACATAAAAAAATCAGTAACGCTTCTACATACTAAAAATAAATCATCCAAAAAAGAAATAAGGAAAATAATTCCATTTATAATGGCTACAAAAATTAAAATGAAATATCCAGAAATAACTTTAACCAAAGAGGTGAAAGATACCAAAAACTATAAAACACTGAGGAAAGAAATTGGAAAAATCACATACAAAGAAAAAGATTTTCCATGTTCATGGGTTGCAAGAATTAATGTTGTAAAAATGTCTATACTATCCAAAGCAATGTGTGGATTCAATATAATCTCTATCAAAATTCTAACAGTATTTTAATAGAAATATAAAAAGTCTAAAATCATTAAGTAATAATAAAAAAGATAGTCAACTCAATTTTGACTAAAAAGAAAAAAATAGAAGCATCACACTACCTGACTTTAAAATATACTACACAGCTACAGCAATAAAACCAGCATAATACAAGAATAAAAACAGACACATAGACTAATGGAACAGAACAGGGGACCCAAAAATAAATTCAGGCATTTATGATCAGCTAATCTTTGACAAAACTGCCAAGAACACACAATGGGGAAAGAGAAATTTCTTTAATAAATGGTTCTAGAAAACTAGATAACAATATGCAAAGAATGAAATTAAACCCTTATTTAACAGCTGTGATTCTCCTATCTCAGCCTCTCAAGTGCTGGTATCACAGGTGTGCACCACCACACTCAGCTATACTTTTTTTTTTAATTAGCTAAAGAAAATTTTTAAAAAGAACTCTTAAAAGTCTAAAACAAATAACAACAAAAAAAGAACAGCCAGTCAACAACACCAAGAGCGACTAATGTGAACTATGGAATTTGAGTGAGAATGATGAGTGACTGTACCATTCTACCGGATAAGGTTTATAATGGGAGGCTTTGCATATTCATGAACAGATGATAAGTAGGAAACCTCTGTACCTTCCTCTTAATTTTGCTGTGAATCTAAAACTGTCCTAATAGTCTTTAGAAAAAAATTAAAGCTTTTTTTTTAAATTGCCATAAGATGCCAATCTATTACTAGACACATATGGCTTGCAGATTTCTTTTTATTTTTGTTTTCATTCTTTTAATAACAGAAATAAAGTCTCATAACCAGTAACAATGAAAATGTTCTTTCTACTTTGGAGGAAAAAGTCATTGTCTTTTATGGATTTTTTAATTTTTGTAATGTATGTTTTAAATGAGATCTTATGATAGTTACTTAAAGTGATTCTATGAAGAAGGATAGGACATAGTCTCTCCCAGGATTGTATCATTCATTTTCACACTGAAAATACTCCCCTGGGCTAATTAGTGAAATGATGTCAATTAATAAGCCATACATACATAGACACATGTACACATGGCTGAGGACAGTGATCTGCCACACATAGCTTGATTTTAAGTAGATCTTTAAAGTACATATTTCCCTTGTCAACCCTCATGTGATGCTTTTAGACAAATTTCTTTCATTTTTTTCCTCTAGATGATCCCATATGGTCCTGGTAAAGTGTATGGCTTGTTTTTGTTGTTTTTGACAGGCTTAGCATATTTTTAAAAAATTGGGTTGAAGTTATTTGCTGTTTTCTGACTGTTTAAGATATTGATGTTTATTGTACTCTTATTGTTATAATTGAACAATGCATATAAATTTAAACAGCTTATCTTTCATGGCAGTTCAAAGCTCAGACAATCCTACCTTAGAGTAGAAATATTTTATTTTGCATTGTAAATGGAGTACTTCTGCATGTAATCAGCAAATACATGCAATATTTAATAAAACTTGAAGAAATGCATACATTCATAGACATATAAAGTTGACCAAGGTTCCTTTTTAGATGGGTATGGTTTTATACGTATGAAAGTAGGATATATTAGGATATTTATGGCATTTTATTCTACACCATCATTGTATTTACTCTGTGACTATATTAGGGCAAACACAGGGCAAAGTTGTCCAAATCTAATAATTGCAAAACCAGAAATCACACACAGAACATATGGTTTTAGAGATATGACAGAAAAATGGTTTTAATGGGATAACAGTAAAATCTTTATCTTTCTTTTTAAAGTTTGATGAATGTCTATTATCTTCAAAGAAATAGAACCATTATTACATACTTTAAAAAGTATTTTCAAAAACTTATATTTCAGAATTTACATTTTGCCTACCCAAATACAAATTTGGTGGGTTATCTCAGGTATATAAGAGAGTGTTTCCTTTTTGTAATCAAATTTAATTTCTGTTTTATACTCTCTTCCTATCTGTACCCTATTTGTCCTGATATATGAAATTTATTTACTTTCAGATAAATTTATTCCATATTAGTCACTTATGCCAGGACTGTTTCTTCCCCATTCTCTGGGAAGCTTATGTAAATGCCACTACAGGGAAGGGAAAGATGCTTGACTCTAACTTGGTTTCCCACTCAAGGTGCTACTTCATTCCAGTGGTCCTCAACATGGGTGAAGTTCATGCTCACCTAAGGGCAGCTTGGGTGAGCATGAACTTCACCTGCTGCTAATGCTGGCAAGACTCAGATCCTTGCTACTACCCACCTGCCAAAGAGCAACCTCATCCAGCTGGTTCCTGGTGGGAACTGTCCCATCCTTGTCCATCTGCAGAATCACTATAAAAAATAAACATCCTAGTCAGGTGTGATGGTGTATGTTTGTAATTCTAGTACTCTAGGGAGGCTGAGACAGGAGGACTAGAGTTTCACAACCAGGCTTAGCAACTTAGTGAGACCCTGTTTCAAAGTAAGAAACAAAATAAAATAGGGCTGAAGGTATAGCTCAGAACTAGAATGCCCCTGGGCTCGATCCCTAGTACCACACACACACACACACACACACACACACAAAAGAAAATTCTGATATTCTCTGAGTCCATCAGCAATGCAAAGCATATTTTAAGTGTATCTCTAAAGCCAAAGGAAAATTTGATGTTTTCGCACACGCATTCACGTGATTGCTTGCCCTTTCGTGCCTAGATAAATTTGTCATGTCACTATTTATTTTATGACCACCTGTGGCATAGAAGACTTTTCTCTGAAACCTGATGCGCCCTTCTACTAAGACAAGTGAGCTGTGTCTTTTCTAAGATGCCCTAACATAAAACTTAAAGTAGCATATACTTCGTTCTTTTTCTTCAAAACTTTCTGAGCGACAGAAATGGCATACAG
>PVLC010037720.1:0-15164 GCA_004027655.1 Graphiurus murinus
ATAAAAAATAAAAAGAATATGCCTGTGTGATGTAAAAACAGCACTAAGTCACTTTAGAGGACCACAGCGCCTCATGCATAAAACAGATAATTTTTGAACCCTAGGAATCCATAGCATCACTGAAATGCATAGCAAAATAGCCACATTTCCTGGAGTCCTGCAAATTGTTTCTCATGAAATTTAAATAGAGAAAAATCTATAAAATCTAAGCCTTAATTATGTAAAGCAGAACATTTTAATGAAATCACTTATTAATTTATTCCATTGTTCATTTGTACTTTTCATAAACCTTATGAATAAAAGTCTTTGTAAAAGCTTATTATTCTAGCAGTGTCCCTATAAAGGAGAGTTTTCATTATTTTTCATATGACATTTCCATAGCCACATCTTTCTCAGATTCTCTGATCCAAAGCAAACTTAAATACTGAATTGGGTTGGGCATGGTGGCACACACCTGTAATCCCAGTACCTGAAAGGCTGAAATAGGAGAATTGCAAGTTTGAGGCCAGCCTTAGCAACTTAGTAAGAACCTCAGCAATTTAGTGAGAGCCTGTTTCAAAAAAAAGAGCTGAAGGTGTAGCCTTCACTCAGAATAGAGTGCCTCTGGGTTCAGTCTACAATACCAAACAAACAAACAAAAAAAAAATGAAATTGAAATGAATGAATGAAATGAAAAAAAAATGAATTGGACAAAATCAATTTGTCCCACAATGAATCTTAATGCAAGAATAAGTGATGGAAGATAAAGTGGACTTTCCACAGAGATTTGAAGATTTGAAAACAAAAGTGAACAATTAAAAAGCATTCTAATATTACTATTTTCTTTCTCTTGAATTTGATTCTTCTAATAATATAGCATAATCAAAAAAAGTCTTGTCAAATATATGTATATATACAATGTATTTTTTGAGACATTAAGAATATGCTCAAGAGCAAGGTTAGGGATGGGATGGGCAATTACTGGGGAGCTGAGGGAGGTCACTTCATCTGTCAATCTCTGCAAAGCTGGTCAATCTCTGCAATTATAAAGCCAAGACTGCCCCTCCCATCCCACAGTGACCAAATTCAGCTGAAAGTGGAAGCATGTGATATTCTCCTAGGTAACAGAAATGCTCAAAAGTGCTGTTATGGGAACTCAATGCATAGCAAGTTCTAAGTACAAGAGACACAGAACTTGTTCATTTCTCAATGAATGTGAGACTCAAATGAATTCACCTGACTGCTTCCCCGGCTCCCTCCTTCCCCCTTGGACCTCAGTTTTATTGGAACACAGCCACACCTATTCCTGCAGGAACTGTCTTTCCTCTGTTGCTTTTTGCTGCAGTACAAGAGTTGAGCAGTAGCACCACAGACCACGTGACCCACCAAATTGCAATATTTATTAATTGGCACTGTATTGAAAAAGTTTGCCAATTCCTGTTGTTTGAGTCTAAGAGAGTAACTGACACAGTAGAAACTATATAAATATATTACATGGCTTTTTATGTTTTTATTTGTGCGTGATAATTATACATCACAGTGAGGTTCAAAGTGATACAAACATACATGCACTAGGTGTATTTCCTTCCACATCCAACCTCACCACCCCCTCCTCCCTTGCCATACATGCTAGTGAGATTGGTAGTGATAACTTCATATATAAAACTTGGGAAATAATTTAAGCTAGTGCTTCATGAATATTAAACAGGCACAAAGAGGCAATATGGCACAGTGAAATAAAAGCAGTGTTTAGATGGGACAGTGTTAGGTTTAAATCCCTGCTTTGCTACTTACTAGTGTTCATCTATAAAATGGAGATAATTAAAACTACTTCATAGTGTGTCCATAGGAATAAAGTGTTTAGCAAACTGCCATGTACAACAGCTAGAAAAGGAAAGGAGCTAGAACTCCTTTTCCTCTCTTGCCAATTTTCCCCACTCCAACCTATTAATTGATGGTAGTGATAAATGGTCTTCCATATAAATCTGGCTTTTTAAAATGTCTCTTGGGGGAAAATTACTTTCCCTCCATCCATTCATTCTTTATGCTCTGTACATAGAATTCTGAAGTGCTAAGATTAAACCACTTTTTCATGTCTCTAATAATTGGGGTTCTATAACTGAGAATGTAAGGCCTGGAGGCTTAAATGTTCATTTCTTTGGAGAGTTTTACATTGCAAACTATACAACTGATGCTCAATTCATTCATAACTACCATTAAACTAAAGCCAAGAGATGTAAACAATTCAGAAATGTATTTCTTTAACCAATGTTCAGAATGTAAATGGGTAGACTTATGCATTTTCATTCATATAAAATTCCTAGGGTTTTTAATGCATTTACCACCAATTACAAAAAGCCTAGCATTGCTACTTTGTTATTCCTTTCCACAATTCTGTGCTATTCTTTATTCTAAACAGGCATTAGGTTCCAAAAATTTTTTTGTGTGTATGTGTGAGGTGGTTATTTGGAGCACAAATGTATTTCCCCATTTTAATTAAAGAATCTTATGAAGGTTGGTTATGGTCTCACTATGCCTATCAAAATTGTTTTAATAGTATACAGCTGAATTATTATACAAACACAATTGTAGATAGCCTCATGCTTTGAAATGTGTTTGCATATTATCTATATGAGGAATAAACAAGAGCAATTCCTAGTCAGCTCAGACCTCAGCTCTTTCGGGAAGTCTTGGAGTTAAATGTGTGTCCTGGATGTTTCCAGGTCGCCTTCTTTATTCATTTATCTTAGACTTGCCAGGTTATGCTGCAATTGCCTGTTTATGTTTCTAGGTCTTCCACTAAAATGTAAGTTCTGTGAAGCTTTCATATTTATATTTATACTTCTGGTGCTGAGCACAATGACTGGCATTAGGTGTGATGCTGAGCAGTGTACTGAATGCCTTATGATGCTTTTTTGTATAATAGACAGTTCAAAAATGTATACTGCCTCAGAGATGAACCTCTGTATGCCCTTTGTGCTATCATTCCTGGACTATTATCTCAGGAGGAGATTTTGCATCTGACCCCACTGGACTAGATCATCACAGTGTCTGAAGCCTTCTTATCCCATGAATGAACAGGACACTCTCCTTTCTGGAAGCCACCAGAGGGTCTGCATGTGGAACACTACTGCATCTTGGCAATCAGATCTGCAGGGGAAGAAAGATGGGAGGGGGAGTGCTCTTCTGGGAAGGACACCTGTGTTGGCTGTGCGAAGAGAAGAGATTTAGCTTTAGACAATGACAAAGGGACTAAGCCAGGCAGCAGTGGGTGGAGAGCCCTGCTCATGGCAAGGAAGAGAGGGGCAAGAGGCACTGCTGTGGAAAAATGAAGGCCTGGGGGCAAAGTTTGAAGATACAAAAGTGGTCACAAAAGTTCTTAGTTTTTCTGGATCCTAAAGTTTGTTCTGGTAGAGACACACAGAGGTGAGAAGAAAATTCTGAAACTTGTGTTAAAAAATATTAACAACTCTGAGTAGAGGAGATGAAAAAAGATGGCTAAGGAAGGAGAAAAGTCACTATTCATATTTTGTAAGTAATTACAAATAGTCTTGGGAGGTACTTATAATTACAGGGCTAACTCTGTTGGTTCTTTTTTGTGTCCTACATTTAAACTCTGGAGAGAAGAATTCTTAGTTCATCACAATTGTATCTATAGAATAGTATTGTGTACACTTATGGCTCTGATATTAATGTGTATGTGGTATGAGGGATTAAACTCAGAAGTGCTTTATCATTGTGCTGCACCCTTAGTCCTTTTGATTATTTATTCTGAAACAAGGCCTTGATAAGTTACCATACGCTAGTCTAGAAGTTGTGATCCTCTGTCTCAGGTCCCAAGTACAAGGATTACAGGCATGAATCACTGTGCCCAAGTTCTTTCTAAATTTTTGAAAGACCAAAATAATTTATTATTTATTTTGTACTTAGTTGACAAATTGAAGTCAATTGGAAAGTTCCAAAAAATATATATGTATATTTATATATATGTATATGTATATATTTAATTCTAAACATGTTATATCTACAAAATTTGCCCTCTTTTCCCACTCCTTCTGCTAGCTGTACTTGATGATTTATTTTCATTAGTAACCAAGCCTAAGAAAGGTTATTTGAACTATACCACAATCAAATTTGAGGCTATAAAATTACATATTTGCATATCTATTTTTAGTAAGTATCTCAGTAGTAAATGTTTTATATTTTATTAGATGCATAGCAGAGACAGAATTCCTCAAAAAAACAAATTGTTTTGCATTGGCAATCCTGACTTCCATTGGCCAAAATTTATCAGCTTTTTATGAATAACATAATGTTTTACCTTGAAACAGGTGAAATAAAACTGGAGTAATATACCATTGTTTGTACTTTTTCTCACTTTTGCTGAGGTTTTAAGAAGAATAAAGATGAAGCCCTTTCAGTAACTTTAAAAGCAGATTTCAATATGGCAGAAAATGGATTTCTACACTAAATCAAATAAGAGGAGGGATCAAAGAACTCTGATCTTGACTGGGCTCCAGCTACTCTAAGACCCTCATTTGTGCTAATTAGTAAGAGGTAAATCTTCTAAGTAGTCATAAGTTCTACAACAGAGCTCTGGGCTTGTTGCATAGAACACATTCTAGATCTGCACACTTGATAACTTCTTGGCCAGGCATATTTCTGCAAGCTGTGGCAGTCTGAGTCTTGATCTACATGGACTGGGAACTATAGGATGGCAGGGAACAGAAAGCAAATTCAAAGCTTCTCTTTGTTAGGTTAACCATACTATATACTTATATAATATCTCAGAGATTTGAATGTATATCAGTCAAATTTTCCATCACATTGACCAAAACACCTGACAAGAACAACTTAAAGGAGGAAAGGGTTATTTGGCTCCTGGTTTCCAAGGTCCATGGCTCTAAGGCAGAAACATCATGGCAGTAGGAAGTGGCTGAGGAAAACTGCTCAGGACATCCAAGACATAGAGAAGAAGAAAGGGACTATGCACAGATATATTTCCCAAGGCTATACCCCCAGGGACCTACTTCCTTCAACCATACCCTACTCACACCCTACTTGTCTACACTTACCATGCTATCTCTATTAACAAAGGAAGGAAAGGGGATGGGAATACTGCAGACAACAGAGAGACTGAGCTCCATGAAAGTTATAGTAGAACTTCCTTCTCCCTGCACTTAAGGTGAAAGACTTTGGAAAGGTCACCTTGAAACGAAACTCTCATTATTTTCCTATGCCTGTAGACTGGCAACCTCAGGATACTATACAAACTCAAAACAGTAACTAAAGTAAACATCTTAATCATTATGTTATTTTCCCATAGGAATTACTTCATACTATTATTTTAGCCAAAGGACAGTGATTATACTTAAAATAAGTATGCAATTTAGATTTATAAAGTTATTTAGCATCACTAAATTAAATTTTGGCTTTGTATGTATTACTTAATCTAAAATAAGCTCTTATTCAAATTTCAGCTATTTAGAACTCAGGTCTTCCTTATTCCAAAAGCTAATGTATAACAAATGAATAGAGCAAGGGGCTATTGAAATCCAATCACAACTGTATTACTATTCACTTGGAGTTCCTTTTCTGGATGCTAGTTTTCTAATGTAATCAGTGCAAAATAAATTAGGAAGGCATTATAGAAGAGAATCATGTTTGTGTTTTTGTCCAAGTTTGTTTTATCATGAATTGTAAGCATGATCAAAATTAAAATCACACAATTGGAACTAGGAATGAATAGTATCATTTAGTCATATCTAAGAGGACACTAGGAAAAATGTAAACACTCAGATTTGTCTTCCAACTATATTATGTCTTGTCTTTTACTGAAATTTTAGCACTATAATTTATGACAAGGGTTATTTCTTACAAAGTTTCTTTCTTTTTGTATGTCCGTTTTCTTTCTACATTGAAGTCTATAGTGATTTCTCAAACCGTCTTACAATAACTTTTGGTTATTGTGTTAGCTTTCTGTCTATACCTGAGAAAATCAACTAAACAGGAAGAAAAGTTAACTTAGGCTCATGATTTCAGTCCAGGGTTGCTTGGTCTCATTGCCTTTGGGCCTGTAGTGAAGCTGTACACCATTGTGGGGAGCACATAATGGAGCATCCTGTTCACCTATGTCAGCTGGAAGCAAAGAGAGAGAAAAAAGAAGGACCCAGAGTCCCAATATCCTTTTAAAAGGCACACCCTAATGACCAAACTTCCTCCACTAGGCCTCACCCCCTAAACATTACACCCCCTTCCAATTGCATTACAGGCTGTAGACGAAGCCCGTGTTGTCTGAGGGGGTTTTTGCTTAATACTTTCAGCATAGGGTTTAAGATCTTTGGAATGTGGACAGTGGCAATAAGAAAAGTATAAAATATGTTGAATCTTTAAAAATCAAGGAGAGCAGAGCCTAGGTCCATTTGCATTCTTGTAACTGAACAATGCCTGGAACACAGTAAGTGCTCAGAAAACAGTTGATAAGTGAATCAATGAGTCAACAAACGTGTGACTGTTGGAGGGAAACTTGAATACATAAATATCTTAGTTGTTAACATTTTATTATTGTTTGTGAATATGCCAAACATTCATACACACATATTTGAAGATGTGCACAAAAGTGATTTAGACACTGTTGCTGACTATTCATAAAGATATATGTGTTTACAAAATAAGTTTTTAACTTAAAGATTAGGTTATCATTGTGATTCTTATAGTAAAGTAATCAGGTAATATTTTGTTTTCTATTCTTATAGTTTCATACTGGACAAAACTTCTTTGAACACATTGGAGAAGAACAGGCTGATTTTAAAATAAATTATAAAATGATTGGCATAGCACATTATACATAGAAGACTATTATGTTTCAAGACCATTTAGTGATGGCAGTCCCCTCAAAATTATTTGATAAATAGAAAATGAAAAATTGTATTCATAGACTAATATTTATAAATTTTAATCAAAAGACAATGAACTTTTATGTCACAAAATATTTTAAGTCTTCCATTTTGTTTAGGATGGTTAATGTCAATTAGTAAAACTCTCAGTTTTAAGTTTCAGTGACAATAGATTTAGAATGACCTCTTTTATCATTGTGAAAGAGAAAGGCTAGCCAAAGATCATTATTGAAAAGTAGATGCTTCAAACGTTGTGGTCATTCAATGTGACCTAACTGAATATACTCTGAGAAAGCAATTTCCAAAAAACATTCATAGTGCAAGCAAGATAAAAAGAAAGACATTTAATGAAATTATAAAGAACAAAATGAAATAATTTAGGAGAGTGGTAAGGAACCTAAAAAGATTTTTAGTAACTTAAATATAAGTTTTATTATTTACAACATATTATTTTATCATATTCTGAGAAATTTTTAATTTTTATAATTCATCTACACATATATAGGAATTTTGCATAAGTTCATACATATGTCTAAGCAAATAATGGACTTTAATTAAATGCAGTAAGGGGATTTTTCTTTGTTTTCTTACATATACTATAATCTATTGTATCATAGGTGTGTGTGTGTGTGTGTGTGTGTGTGTGTGTGTTAAGAGACAGAAAGAGAGAGAGAACAAAAGTCCACCTTTTTTTTCTGTGTGTGTGGTACTGGGGATGGAACCCAGGGACATTCTACTGAAATCCCCGGAGCATTCTACCTTCGAGCTACACCCCCAGCTCTACTTTTTATTTTTTTAGTTTTGTTTTATTTTTTATTTCATTTCATTTCATTTATTTTTATTTTGTAAACAGAATCTCAGTAAGTTGTGGAAAGCCTCACTAAGTTGCTGTGGCTGGCTGTGAATCTGATATCCTCCTGCCTCAGCCTCCCAAGTACTGGAATTACAACCTTGGATGTCTGTCTTTTTTAAAAAAATAGATTCCAGATTTTCAATCTCAGAATTTGTTTTATCATATAGTTTTCTACTTTTCAGTAAGACTTTTACTGCTTTATTTTTACATTTAAATCTTTAAGTCATCTGAAATTTACTCATATATTGTAGAAACAAAAAAAGATTCAATGATTTTATTTTAGAAGTATAATAATATCCATGAACTATTATTAAATAACCCATTTTTAATCCTAATTAAAATATTATATTTGTGATACATGGTATAGTATCACTTTAAAATTTATTATTTATAAATTATTATTTACATAGAAATATTCACAAAACTATGATTTAAAATGTAGCTTTAATTATCCAATAAAATTTACACTTTTTTTAATCTTTTGGTGTTACACAAAGAACTCAGGGCCTTTCACAAACTAGGCAAGCACTCTACCATTGAGCTACATTCCCAGTCCTAAGATTTATACATTTTTTAGCCTAGTAAGTTTATAAATGTCTATACATTGTGGGTCAAATGTGATAGCTATTAACTTCTAGTAAGTATTCAACTAAATACATGACTCTCAAAATAGAAACATTCATCTTTATATCATGTAGAGGCATCATTGCCACTAGTGGTACATGTCCCGCACATTGGGAAACACTAGATCAAATGATTAAGATCCTTTGGAAACAGAGCCTCTAGGAGTGCTCCACACAGCATCAAATTAACCTGAGCTTCTCTCCTGCCCCAAATGCAAGGTCATGGAGGGTCTCTTACAAAATAATTGAAAATACTGCAAAGCCCTCAGAAATAGTCACAAGTGGTTCCTTAAAACAATTCAATTACAGTATTATTGGATTACAGTATTAATTAGGGATTACTTTATTAATTAATTTTCATAAATTATTTCTTAATGAGTTTCTGTATCTATTATGAAGTACATAGTCTTTAACATATAACTGCTAATTTGAAAATATGGTTCATAGACTAAACTAGAATTATAAAAGGGGCATCTATGCTGGATGAATATAAACTTGCTATTGTTGATAAAAGCTAAATTAGGCTTTAAATGTTTAAATATACTTACTAACAAACACAGAAAGAACCCAATAAAGATTTAAAAGTTATGATTATGTCCTTTTCTTTCAGAAATTATATTAATTTATAAGATTCCTGTGCCTCAACATGTGCAGAACGCATTTTTAGCACATGGATCTCTGCTATGCCAAGCAAGCATTCACATATCTCCCAAATGAACATTCAGATAGCCTGAAACCTCTCCATACCTGGTTTATGTTTGAACTCACAAACATGGTGAATGTGTTCTTTCACCAAAGATTTTTAAAAATAGATGCTCCTTATAAATAAGGCAACGTATGGACGATGCTTATTTTAAAGTTCTACTATCTCAAGTTCTAGTTTACAACCTGGAGAGGCTTTCATTTTTTAAGAAAATATTAAGCTTTACTGTTAAGTTGCTCCAAGATTTCACGGTCTATAATGTTCTAAGCATGTAACTTCATTAGTAACATATTCAGGCCATGCTTTCAAAATAGCTTTTGCTATGGAAAGGTAAGGTCCAATCAGGTACCAAAATATACTAAGTGCAAGTGAGTATAATGACTCTGATCTTAGAAGCCTGAGCTCAAGGTAATCCTGAAGAGTGTCAACTTTCATTTGTTAGACAAGTCATCTCTCCAGCACTCATGTCTCCTGAGGGTAGTAGTAGCTACCATTATAGATTAGTTGCAAGGATTAAATGAGATATCTGATGAGTTATCAGCCACTTCTGTTCTCTGATGCTAAATATTATACATGGAAGACTATGTAAAGAAATTCATGAGCAGTTATTTCTAATATTCTGTCTTCCATTACACAACTTATACAGACAAAAGACTTGTCAAAATACGGTTTCTAAAACATGCAAATTTGAATAGCTTTGCAAAATCTAGAAATATCTCTACGATAGGAAGTTTAGGGGGAATTATTCCTTTTATAGGAGACAAGGAAAGAATTTCCACCACTCTACTCAGGTCAGAGACCAGGGGTTTGTGCTCAGTTGTGCAGATTTCACTTTTCATATATATAACCTATGTAGTTTCAAATGCACATATACATATGTTTGTGTGTAATGCATATGTAGGAGATTTTTGTTTTATGTATTATATGTATGTGTGCAATTTTTATAATGAACTTACTATGCACCAAGTACTGGGCCAAGTGCTTCCCAACTATTTTCTCGCTTAATTCTCAGCACAGCCTATGGGGTAGTTATAATTATTAACCTCATTTCATACGTGAGGTAATTGAGGAACAAAAAAGTTATGTAAATTGTCAACAGTCACACAGCTTGTAAAAGAGTCAATATGAAAAATTAAATGCAGAATCACCTATTAGCAGAAAGGAAAACACTCAGAGAAAAGGACTTATATTGCAGACTCATCATGTAATGTATATGAATTTAGACAACATGGATTCAGTTCTTATCTCTATGTCTTACCCACTGGTTGACCCTGGATTATTTATTTAATCTCTCTGTATTTCAGGGCCCTTATCTTTAAACATAATTACTAATAATGATATCTCTTCTAGGCAGATATAATTATTTAATAAATAATATTTTCAAGCACTTGGAATTCTATCTGGCCCCCTGTACATTTTTCCTGTGTTAATTATCTTACGGCTAGTTTTACTTTAGCCTACCTAAAACACTTTCTCAGTGGTTATCTTTATCATAAATATCTTTACTGTAAAAATTACTGAGTAAAAAAACAAAAGCAACTAAGAGAGGGCCTATGTCTTTGAAATATATAGTTTGAATATATAGTCATAAATTTGGCAAAATTTACCTTGGAATGTATAGGCAACTCACAAAAGAAACAAAATTGACCAATAAATGAGAAATTTCAATTTCATTATACAAGAAAAGAAACCTTAAAATATATCCTATGCATTTTTTCAAACCAAATCAGAAAACACTTGAATATACATTATATTACATGGGCAAATATATGAAAAAATAAACACTAAGATATTGAAAAGTTTGTCAACATATGTGCATCAAGTGTTCAAAATCACATACCTATTGATCAGCATTTAAAATTTTTACAAAGAAAATTATTACATTAAGTAAATATGTAACCATTTCCCGATAGTTTACACTAATAAAAAATAGAAATAATTTAAACTGTCTATATCAGGAGTGGCTAGATAAAAATATAATGAAATACAACATAGCTATAAAATATCAATGAATAATCATATTTACTGATAGAAGAATATGCTCAGGAATTTTTTGAGAAAAAGTGAATAAAACATTACTCAACCATAATCCCATTTTTATAAAAATATACAATTATATATAAAAACAAGCTAGAAGTGCAAAATACAGCTAAAATGTAGCAAAAATGATAGAATTAAAGATATCCTTTTTATATTTCTATCTGTATTTTCTTGCTTTTATACCTCAAACATATGTTACTTCTGTATTTAAAAAAAGAATCTAGTTAAGTTGCAAACTAGAGAAAAATAATCTCAGAGAAACTGGTTGATGAACACTTGGATTATTCAATACATTAGAGAATTAAAGTTGGTAAAACAAAACTGGATAAAAATTAGGAAATTAATCATCTCTCCCCTTGCTCTTCTACCAGCTGACTTGTGTTGGTTCTTTAAGACATAACTTAACGTATCTCCTCTAAATAAAATCCTCTCCTGAGAATGCTTCCATTTTGCTTCCTAAGTCCTGCTGTTCTAATAGCTTCCTCTGTGCTATTATGAAATTATGTACCTAAATCATAATTATTCCTATATGCCTTTTGCAATTTATTGGTGAATTGTAATCATACATCTTGATGTGGTACAGGTTGGTAAGGCATCATAGATCATATTATGCAACATCACAATTCTTCCGTTTCCTCCCATTATTCTCTAGCATATCTAGTGAAGAAAGTGATACTCATATGATTTTTCAGTAAATGGATAAAATATAAGAAATTTTTCAAATAATGAGACTTAAATCCACATTAGAAATTCTAAAATAAATCCTTTTAGTAAAATAAAGTTGCAAACTGGAGAATAAAGTGCTAAGTGAAAATTCTTCGTGGCTCTGCAAACAACTTTAATTTTTTCTTATCCAGTTCACTTTGTAAATGAATGGAATGATTTCTTAAATTTAACAGTAATTAAGGGTATCCAAAAATATACTAAAGTTTAACAAGTACCATTTCAGTATAAGCCTTAATAAATGCCAGGCTATTACAAATGTTAGAGATAAAAGAGTTGGAAATGAATACACTGGAGAACAGCATGGCTAAGTCATAGTCATGTGTTATTTTCATTTTGAATATTTTTTTTCCCCAGCACAAGTCCCAGCTTCAAACCAGTGCCTTTTCTGTTGCTTCCCACCACTTGGCAGCATAACTTAAGTGGCCTAGGGAGAGCTTTGAGTTCCTGATAACTCTTGTTCCCTATGTCCCATGTTCATTCATTCTGTAATAAAGTGTCTACCATGTGCCAAATACTCTTTTCCATTTGACACAAGTATGGGAACTTTCTGGGAAAAGGTTACATGAGCCCAGACTCTAATGTTTTACTAGCATTTGACAAAATAGAAAAGCTATATTAAGCTCACCTGGGTACCAGAGTGGAGCCCTAGAATCTACATCTAGAAAATCAGATCAGATTTTGAAAATGTGCTGCAGATTCGAGAGACCTAGAAGTAGAAGACCGAACTACATTATACTCAGTTTCTTGACACACAAAAACCAAGAGAATAAATGTGTGTTGTTGTAAGCTATAAAGTTGATGTAATGTTGTTATGTAACAACAGAAAAAAAATTATACAATGACCTGTTAAGCTGGGAAGACGCTATCTATCTTAGTGATTTGTATGAGTTCTTAGAAATGGAAAAATTCATTTACTTAAGAAAATAAATGAAAATGTAGATAATGTAGTTAAGATATATCATGAATATAGGGGAGAGCAGGTGTTAAACCTAATGCTGTGTGACTTTATACAGTTATATTTATCAAACTTTCTTGATGCGTAGAGCCCATGCTTAACACAAGAATCAAGTTTGGCAAACCTGCCAATTGGTTTGGTGGAATTTTTTTTTTAATCAGTCATTTCTTTGCTTTACCTGCCAATAAATTTTGAAATGCATTCTTAAATAAACTATTATTTGAAATTTTCAGGTAAGAAGTTAATATGACTAAAAGAATAGAATGGAAAGTACATACAAAAACAATTATATCTTGGTTATTTCAAGTAAAATGAAAATCTGAGAATGATGCAACATTAGTGTTCTGGGAGACAAAAGGTCACCATAAAGAGGATGGTGACCTGCTATTTTCAACTTCAAAAATAAAAAGAAGAAATTATATTGAATGTTAACAGCAGAGATTTAAGTGAAGACATCTTGACAGAAGTATTGTTAGACGCAAATAGCTTTCTAAGTAAAGTGTTAAAGTACCCTTTCATGGAAATATTTCACCATACAATAGATATTCATTTTCTTTGACTTTCTTACAGTATAAGTATATTCCTGCTTAAGAATAGGGAAAGAAATACAAGAAGTAGTTTCCAGGAACATAATTTTATAACATTAAACACTTTCTGTCTTTTAATATGAAATTGCTTAGCATGACCTTGAATCAGTACTAGTTCAATTACATTCATATAATTTCTCCTATTTTACTATCTTGTTATTTTTTCTCACCATGGAAATAAAATCAATAACAATATTTAATAAAGGCAAAATTAGATGCACTGTATAACAAGGACAAGTGGAACTTTGGTGAATAATTATCTAAAATTAACACAAAAGGCAATTTTTTGCATCAACTTTCATTTACCAAGGTATTAGAAAATTTTATACACTGAACAAATCTAAGACTATATGTTGAACCAATGTATATGCTAGAAAAGAGACTTATGGTTTAGGAATACTGCTAGTGTATCTGTGAGCAGATTCCCAACCCAAATTTATACCAGGAAATAGTCCTCATTTCCAGGTGAAATGAATTTACTACTTGGTAGTAGTTTAATGAATACATACATTTAAAGAAACATTTCAACGTTTTTATGTTTCATAGTTATTGTAAAGAATTTAAAATTGATCATCAGTCATATAGGAGAAAAAAGCAAATCTTTTATAACTGTCAATTAAATGCCATCATGATTATTAGTCAACTATTTTAGTCTGCTAAAGACTTATTTATTCAGTTTGTTTGAAACTTTAAGCATACAAACATCTCCCAGTGCATAATAGAGAGATATGTATCCATTTATTTTAAAAATATCAAACCTAATGCAAGGCACCCAATGATATTCAGAGAGTATGAAAGGATACAAAATGATAAATTTTAAGTGTTCAAAACATTAAAACTAAATATTTCACAGTTGTAATAAGTGTTTAAAATCCAAGCCTTTATAACAAGTATCATTAAAAGATGAAAAAAAAAATTGCCAAGTGCAGTGGCACACACCAGTATCCCAGTACTTGGGAGCTGAGATAGTAGAATTTCAAGTTTAAGGCCAGCACATGGTAACTTAGCAAGACTCTGTTTAAAAATTAAAAATAAAATATGATTGGGGGTGTAGATCAGAGGAAGAATGCTGCTGGATTCAATCCATAGTAATGTAAAAATAATTCTCTTTGAAGATTTGGCAAAATTGAAACTATTTGATATCTCACATACAAAATGAATATGAGCTTGTTGGGACACAAGTAACCCAGCATTGTTAGAAAACCAATATATTCTTTTAAAAGTCAAGTAGAAATTTAAAAAACTTAAAAGTCTTTCTCCTTTTGGTCCTTTTTCATAGGATATCCATTGTCTTATTCATTTCAGTCGAAACACTGGAAACTGAAGCTAAAAGCAGGGTTATTCTCTAATATCCCTTTAAAAATGACTTAGGATCTTCCTACTCAAAGTGTTGTCCGTGGACCAACAGAATCCTCGTCAGAGGGCCTTGTTAACAATGCAGATTCTCACTCTCTACCTTGAAACTACTGAATCTGAATCTGCCTTTTAACAAGATTTCAAAGTGACTCACATGAACATTAACATTTGGGAGGTACTTTGTAGGTATATATAAATCACTTCCTACTTCAAACCCTCATCATTCAAAGAACATAAAAATTTTACCATGAGACAATGCTTTAGTTTTTGTTTCATTTTTTAACATAACCTAAAGTTGACCATTTTAACATTAATGCAAAGAGGTTATGTAAAAAGTATTTAGAATAAAAATATTACCACTAGCTTCTGGCTTTAAGCTACTATTATATTTAAAGTGAAATGTTATAAAAACCATGCTCTAATTATATTTGCCAAGGTATATATAT
>PVLC010037721.1:0-15128 GCA_004027655.1 Graphiurus murinus
TACTCCCATAAGTGTCATAGCAGGGTCTGGAGTTGAATATTTCTTTTCCCTTCTGTTGAAGGAAGTATTTCTCTTCATCCAGGTTGGTTGAGTCTGCTGAAATACCTTCTCCTGAGGGCAGGCCTTGTTGAAAGGAGGTGAATACTCTCGGCTATGCCAAATGTTACTTTTCCTTTCTTCTGTCAGAAGAACCAGGAAATCTTCTCTGATCCTCACTAGTTAGAACCTGCATAGATAGCTGGGCATGGTGGCATACTCCTGTAATCCCAGTACTTGAGAGGCTGAGACAGGAGGCTTGGCAGGTTCAAGGACAGCCTCTATAATTTAGTGAGACCCTGTTTCAAAGTAAAAAGGGATGGGAGTGTAGCATCTTCAATCCTCAATACCACCCCCCTCAAAAAGAGAACTTGGGTGGAATTCCTGGAGGTAGAATCCCTAGTAGTGCGAGATATCCCCTCAAGACAGGGCCCCCTGAGCTTCCTAGCTGCTGCCACAGTGAACTGCAGCAGTTCTTCAATGATAGCTCAGTGAGTGGTGATTCTCTGCACCTAACTGTCTTTCTCTCCAATTTTGGGGACACGATTTGTCCTATGAGCTCAGTTATCTAACAAATAAAAGAAGAGTTGTCAATTTCCAGGTTATTCAGGCTTTTACTGGCTGGGATAACATTATCACTTCAAGCTTCTTGTAGGCTGAGCAGAAACTGGCAGTCCCTTCATTTGTTGTTTGTTTGTTTGGTACTAGAGAGTTAGCCCAGGGGCATTCTACCTCTGAGCTATCTCCCTGAGTCCTATTTTATTTTTTATTTTGAAACAGGGTATCATTAAGTTGCAGAGAGCCTCACTAAGTTTTGAGGCTGGCTGTGAACCTGCGATCCAAGTACGGGAATTACAAGAGTGTGCCACCACACCTGGCCCTTCATTAGCTTTTGTGGCTAAATGGTACTGTATAACTCACATTTTGTTTAGCCTTTTGTAAACTGATGAAGATTAGAGTTGTTTCTACCTTTTAGGGGTTTTTTATGTTTTGTTTTGAAACTGGGGGGTTGAACCCAGAGGCATTCTACCTCCAAGCGACATCTTCAGCCCTATTTCTTTCTTTCGTTCTTTTTTTATTTTCAATATTGAAACAGAATCTTGCTAAGTGTCTGAGGGGCTGTATAAGTGGCTGAGGCTGGCAATCCTCCTGTCTTAGCCTTCCAAGTACCTGGATTACAGACATGAGTCCTTTGGGGTATTTTGAATCAGGTCACTATAAACATTCATGGGTATGTTTGTGCCTGGACATCTGATTTCGTTTCTCCTGGGTATATACTAGAGTGGAATTGTTAGGTCATATTCAATCATTTGGGGAACAACCAGATGATTTTCCAAAGCCATTTTATCTTCCTATGAGTACTGTATGAAGGGTCTCCTTTCTACACATCCTCAACACTTGTTATGATCAAATTTTTTGATTCTCAATGTAATTTTAAGAAAAAATTTTAGCCATGGTAAAAATACACATGACATGAATTTTACTATATTAGCCATTCTAAAGTTCAGTAGTATTAAGCACATTCACACTGTGGTGCAACCAGTCCATAATTTTTCTCATGCAACTCTAAAACTCTGTGCTTGTTAAACAATAACCCTTCATCTCCCCACCCATCTCCCCAGCCCCTGGTAAGCACATTTTACTTTCTCTATGAGCTTGACTTCTCTTAAGGTGCCTTAAGTAGGTAGAATCCTACAATATTTGTCTTTTTGTAACTGGCTTTTTTCCACTTAGTATAAAGTCCTCAACCCTCACTCATGTCATACAATATGTCTGAATTTCCTTCCTCTTTAAGACTGAATAATATTCCACTCTGTGTGTAAACGACATTTTGTTTATCCATTCATCCATCAGTGGACATAGGAGTTGCTTCTACCTTTTAGCTACTATGACCAGTGTGGCTATGAACATGGGTATACAAAGATCTTTCAAGATCCTGCTTTCAACTCTTTGGGATATATGCCCAGAAGTGCAATTGCTTGATCACATATTCTATCGTTTAGTTTTTTGTGAAATTGACGTACTGGTTTCCATAGCATAGCAGCTGCACCATTTTACATTCCCACCAGCAGTTTACAAGAGTTCTACTTTCTCCAGATCCTTGACAACACTTGTTATTTTCCATTTGGATAATAATAGATATGAGGTGATATCTCATTGTGCTTTTTTTTTTTAATGGTAGTGGGGATTGAACCCAGGGGCACTCTACCTCTGAACTACACCCCCAGCTGTATTTTATTTTTATTTTTGAAAAACAGGGTCTTATGAGGTTGATGAGAGTCTCACTACTTGTTGAGAATGTCCTCGAACCTCGAACCTGTGATCCTCCTGTCTCAGACTCCCAAGTACTGGAATTATAGGCATGGGCCACCATGTGATTTTTGATTTTCATTTTCCTAATGATTGCTAAGGTAGATGTCATGTCACTTTCATATTTTGAAGCCCAGGACATTTTAACCACAAAGCAAGTTTCAATAAGACTGATCAGGGACTTTAGCAAAACTCTAGACCCTGTCTAGCCCCAAATCTCTGTGCACAAGTGACCTACATTAATTGAGATGGTAACAGGTTTCCTTAAATGAGTACTACTCTTTTAAGTCTGGGAAAATTTAGAATTATGCATAGAAAGTATTATGACAATTAGACATGAAGCATTAATATTTGAAGAAGGAAGTTTTCCATATTTGTTATTTTATTAGCTTAGTATTTTATGAACTTATTATATTGAAATGACAGACTTTTTTTCCCTTCAGTATTGAAGATTGAACCAAGGACACTATACCATTGAGCTACAACCCAACCCTTTATATGTATATAGTTGTTGTTGTTGAGACAGGGTCTCACCAAGTTGCCAAGTTGCCCTCAAATTTACAATATTTCTTCTTTAGCCTCCCAAGTAGCTGAGATTACAAGCATGTGCCTTTGAAACCAGCTAAAATGAAAGTTTTGTAATTTCAACTAAAATTTGTAATTGTATAATTTTTTACTCAGAGTGACCAACTTGCCCTGACCACAGGATTGTTTTTATTTTAAAATCAAAAATCTTAGCCAGGTATGGTGGCAAACGCCTGGATTCCTAGTACTTGAGAGGCTGAGATAGGAGGATCACAGTTTGGAAGACAGCTTCAGCAATGTAGTGAGAGGGTCTCTCAGCAACCTATCTAGACCCTCTTTCAGATAAAACAAAAAACAAGCTGGGCATGGTGAGGCACATTTGTAGTCCCAGTGTTTGGGAGGCTGAGACAGGAGGATCCTGGGTTTGTGGTCTGCCTCAGCTACTTAGTGAGGCTCTTCGTGACTTAGTGAGACTCTGTTTCAAAATAAAGAATACAAAATAGGGATAGGGTATAGCTCAGAGGTAAAATGCCTCTGGGTTCAATTCCTCCATATGGCAATAAAAAAAAAAAGTGCAGGAAGAATGCCCCTGGATCAATCCCTAGTATCACAAAAGGAAAAGAAAAAGAAAGATAGAAAGAAGAGAGAAAGTCTTATCTCCCAGACACCCTTCAGTTTCAATTTCAGCTGGTTGCTGATTGGTCATTTTATTTATACTTCCAGATTTTAAAATGAACTCTTAAACTCATAAACAATATTGGGCCATTTAAGATAACTTTAGAGTCAGTGTGTCTTTTAGTTTAATATGCTAGCTAGATAAAACTATTTAAGTATACACTGTGGTTGCTATAATTCAGATAATTGAAGTACTTAAAAATAAAAATAGAATACATGACATTTATAAACAAGATTTAAATGTTTGAAGGTGTTTAGCTAGTGAAACCAAACATTACTTAAAACCCTGTTAAAAAATAATTAACATTTGCTATCTTTAGACTTGAAAAGATTTGTGAGCTGAACTTAAAGAAGGGTGATATGGAGAACAAAAATCTCATTCATTCTGTGTTGCTACAACCCAGCCCCACGGTTTCCCTCTGGTAAGTGGAACCCCAATTGTTTAAACTAAAAGTAAATTGAGGAAAAGTCGCCTGAGTGTATTAAAGCTACTCTAAAGGACAACAAAAGCTGACATCAATTACAGTCCAAGATGTTTGAAAATATTTTCAGCAAGAGAGTATCAAAGAGAGTCAGATTATCCTGGTAACAAAGGGGGGACTAATAGTTGTCAAACAGCCAGGTGTGGTGGCACATGCTTATAATTCTGGTCTTGGGAGGTTGAAACAGAAGGATCACAGGTTCGAGGCCAGCCTCTGCAACTTAGCAAGGACCTCAGCAACTTAGTGAGATCCTGTTCCAAAATAAGTAGTAAAAAGGTGGGAGTGTAGCTTGGAGATAGAATGCTCCTGGATTCAATCCCCAGCATCACACACACACACACACACACACACACACACACACACACACACACAAACTTGTCCAGCAAACCAACAAAACATACCAATTACATAACTGTCTTCATACTTGGAATGAAAATGCAACCATTTTGAAGTTCCGAAGACCAGTCCAAATTGCTTTTTTTGTTGTTGTTGTCTTTGCTTGTTTCTAGAGACAGTTCACCTTGGCCACACACACAAAAAAAAATCTCAAAACTTACCAACACATTCAGCTGAAAAGCAGACTGAGTGTTTGCCTTCTCTTAATGGAGTGCCACCTTGGGGATGCAGCTGAAAACCAAAAAGGACTGATGCCCATCTTAATAAGGTGTAATGATCACTACCGTTTTTAACTGCATGTTCTTTCATTAGACTTGAAGGAAATACCTTCTTAAAACTCGCAATGATTTTATTTTATTTGCTTTATTTCTCCGACAAAAAATTATCTTTGGGCAATATGGTTCCTCCTGTAAGCTTTACCAAAGCAGTAATTTCAGCAAGTCTAAGGCACAATGTCTGAAGAACCACTGAGCTTAGTCAGCAACATTTATAGGCACTCAAATTCATGCGAGCTCTTTTCAGGCTGTGAAAGACTGTAAACCAAGGCTGCAGCCTGCCATCTTATTGGGGGAAAGCCAGTTTTGTTTAGGTACAGGGGATTGAAACCAGAGGCATTTTACCTCTGAGCTGTACCCTCAGCCCTATTTTATTTTTGTTTTAAAATAAGATCTCTCTATGTTGCTGAGAGCTTCACTAAGTTGCTGAGGCTGGCCTCAAACCTGCTATCCTCCTATCTCAGCCTCCCAAGTACAAGTATTAAAGGTGTGCACCACCACTTCTGGCTGGAAAGCTAGTCTTGAATATTTACTGGGGTATCACAGCGAAGATGGCCAATGACAATTACTTCCTGGCTGTTCCTCTTCCTTATACACTTATTTCTGGAGCACGTTCTATTGTAATTGTGATTCATGGCTGCTGGTCTATTTAGGTTGAAAAACAAGAGAAAGACAGAGCTGTGTCTTCCGTTGTGATCTGTGATGCTGTGTGCAGTTTCCTGGCGCTGTGTTAAGGACTAGTCTGCAAAACCCCCAGGTTGCCACAAACTGCCACTGTTACCCACAGAGGAGTTTGACGACTAAGAGAATAAAAAAAGGTCTCATTTTATTTTGTGTTGCCAACGCCCAACCCGAGGTATTAAATAATCCTACAAAAAATTACAATACTCTAAAAGACATCTTTTTATTATTATTGTAATGGATACGCTATTACATTAAAGGCAACTTCAGCCTTCTAATTTATACTCAGATAGTTTAAACATATCATGATTAAAGGGGAAAGGCTAAATTAATAATACGAAGACATTTTTATCAACATGGATCTGAAAGGTTTTTGAAAACCCTGCTATATAGATTATTATACAGGACAGATTTTTCCGAAAGGTTAATATTTATTTTTTTAAAAGAACGATTTCTTAAATTATAGTTTTAAAACATTAATAATTGCCAGTGGTTTCAAACAGACTTCCTTTTATTGAGGAGCTGGAATCTTTCGGTTCACTAGACCTCCTTGATCTTAGCCTGCACGAATTGTTTAGTTTCATTCGGTGCCACGAGGACTCTTCCAAACTTATCAGAAGCCTCAGTTTAAGACAGAAAAAAGAAAGGCTCAGACATGTCAATATAATACTGTTAATGTTTTCCACGTTTACCATCCCTGGGTCAAAGTCAAACCTCTTATTGTATTAATAATAGCAAAGCAAAAATAAGCTTTGTAGTTGTGAATTCATGGTCTTAAAGAATAATTTCCCTATGTTTTTATTAATTCAAGCCATCCATCGAAGCACCCAGGGACTCCATTATGCATTCGAATGCTCTATCTCAGGCTTGTACCTTTAACTTGGAAGACGATGAGAATGGATATGCGTGTGATTCCTCACAGTCACCAACATCGGCTCTCCGCTTTGTTCAAAAGTTATGTCAATTTATAGCATTAAAGGTTATGTTTAGTAAAATAAACTTCGGAGCTGAGTAGTGAAATCATTAAAAACCAGCTTTCCTCTGCTCGTTTAGAACAGCACGGTCCGCCGTACCCTTCACATGTGGCGTATTACAGAGCATGGCCAGGGGCTCTGGATTCTGTTACTATCTGATTTGTAGGCCAACGATAATCAAATTTCTAATAAAAAAAAAAGTGCCAACGAAACCCCAGACAGCCTCAGCGCACCTCGCCCTTTCCTTGTGAGTGTGTATTAAATCCACACCTCACTAGCACTGAACCGTGGTAACACTAAACCAAAGCCCCTGGTGTGTCCCCAGAGGCCCTTGCTTGACCAAAGCTTTTGTTTATGACCAAGCTGGCACTGGTGTCTACCCCAGGTGACTGACGGGGATGAGCGCTCAGAGCGGGGTGACCTGGCAGCTTCTTTGTCTACCTGCAGTCCTCGCTTTTCTGCCATTTCTGTCCATTTAGGTCTGACTATGAGAAGGACTGTCAGCTGGAATGGCTCATGGTGGGTGCATGGCGAAGCCCAGGTTGCCATCACTTTGGAGAATTGGACATTTCTCAGCATTCCTTCGCTGTGAACGGCAAGGTGTCCTTTGTCAGGCTGTTCTGCCAGCAATGACTTTTGAATAGTCTTATTTGCTTAGTAGCTTAATCAAAGAAATTAAGTTTCGTTTTTATGTGTGTAAAAGTTCGAATGCACTTTTACTGGTGCATTGCAATTACACATTGTCATGGGGTTCAGAGAGACCGAAACGAGTGTGCATGGCACCTGGTGTGCCTCTCTCCGTGTCCCACCGGTGCCCGCCTCCTCCCCACCCATGCTAGTGAGATCAGCACTGACAGCTTCGTTTATGTACTTAGCATTATTTGAACTGTTTTCTTCATCAAGTCTCCACCTGCCTTCTGCCCTGAGTACCCTTCTACTAGTCTATGGGTCTCCCTCCTCATTTATCTGAGCTCCCTTGTATTTCCCAATTTCTTTCTCACTTCCACATAGAGGGAAAAACATATGCCCCTTCACTCTCCGAGACTGGCTGATCTGACTTAGCCTACTATCCTCTCGCCCCATCCATTTTCCTGCAAATGACAGAATTTGGTTCTTCTTTCATTTTCTAAGAGAAAGCACAGAATCCCTGGCCTCCTTCCCTCATTTGATAGGTAAGTTATGTGGCACGGGGGAGCTGAGCGTGCAAACTCTTCTCACGTCAACTCTCTCCTAAAATGAGAAGAACGTCCGCTGATAGCTCATTTTTCCTGTCACAAGGCCATATGCATTTGGCTTGGAGGGAACTAAAAGAATATTGTGCTTCTGTGGCTGCCAAAGTATGTTCTAGAGGTACTGATTGGTACTTGGGGTCAAATAAGTTCGGGAAGACTGGGCTGCAGCGAGCTAATGCTTTTATTTGTGGAGGATCAACAGCAACAGCACATTGGAGTGGTTAGGTGTGTGGACCCAAGACCCTGCTCTCCCTGAATTCCTGACTCCACCCTAAGCATATGGTCCTGAGCAAGTCACTTAATATCTCCATGCCTCGTTTCCATCATCTGCAAAAGGAAGCCAGAAGTAGGGCACCCCTCTCAGGGTGGTTGCAGGAATGACTGAAGATTTATAGGAAGTCCTTAGAACAGAGCCGGACACAGGTGAACACCTGGTATGCAGTAGCTATTGTTACTGTAATTACTGAGCTTCACAAAGAAGGATAAAGTAGTCGGTCTTTCCCCAACTTGTCTGTTGGTTCATTAGTTCGTTTGTTCATTCATTCATTCCATCTCTTCTGCCCAGGATAGATGGCTTGAGGTGAGGGGGAGTTTGAGAGTTAGCAGGGAAGTTGAGAAAAAAGGAACAACTATATCTTCACTCCTTTTTTTCATTATCTGTTTATTATTGTTGCTAGCTTTATTAGGCATTCACTACTTTCCTTTTGTCTAGTCCCCTCCTCTGGGGATGGAATCCAGGACCTTGCACATGCTAGGACAGCTCTCTACCACTGAGCTACATCCCAGGCCCTTTGAAAATTATAGTTTGAGACAGAGTAACTCTAAGTTGCCCAGTCTGGCTTTGAACTTGTGATCCTGTTGCCTCAGCCTCCCAAGAGCAGCTGGGATTACAGGTGTGTGCCACTACGCTCAGATAATTTTGCAAGTTTCAAAGAACGGGTCAGAACACATTTAAGGGATATCTCATAGAAAGACTGAAAGATGACATTGTGTATCAATTAATTCCTGCAGGGCAGCCAGCCGTGGTGGAACACGCTTGTAATTCCAGTACGTGGAAGGCTGAGACCAGAGGATCTGGGTTCTTGGCCAGCCTCAGCTACTTAGTGAGGCCCTCTACAACTTAGTGAGACCCTGTTTCAAAACAAAGAATAAAAAATAGGACTGGAAGTGTAGCTTGGAGGTAGAATGCCCTTGGGTTCCATCTCCAGTACCACAAAGAAAAAAAAATTCCTGTGGGGTTTCCCTAAAGTCTTTTCTCTGTCTTGAGAACAGACATTTGAGAACACAAACTTCCACATACACTAATTTCCTTTATTCATTCAACAAACTGTGTGCAAGTGTCTGCTATGTACCAAGCACTGGGGACGTAGCATTGAGTGGAAGAGATGAGGTGCAGCCCTCCTGCCGCTCGGGTTCCAGAGATGGCAGATATGCTAGAAACCAACAATGAAGCCACAATCCGGGTACTTAGGTTTTTCAACACTTCTGAGTACATAAAAAAAAAGAAAAGAAAAGAAATGACAAGATCAGACTTCTTCAATTTTAATGTTTCAAATTATTTCATTTTACAAATCAGTGCTTATTAAATAAATAGAATAACTGTACATTTAATCTCTTCTAGAAATAACTTCTTCAAAAGTGAAAATTAAATTCGAGCCCCCGGCTTGGGCTATGAGGGGGCTCCTCTGGGCCTCCCCATTAACCCCACCTACTTCGTCCCAACCCAAGGCTGCTAGTTTCCAGCCTTGGTAAGATCTCAATCAAATAAGCTGCCCCTTTTTCAACCAAAATAAAGAAGTTTCTTCTTTCCCTCGCAGCCTTTGTTCAGGGTAAACCTCTTAGACATATAGTTTGTGTTTTATCCAGACTAGATATTTTAGTTTAAGGAGCATATAAAATAGTGTATCAACATTAAAGCCTTAAATCAAATCAGAAAAAGACACACTTGCAATTTTCTTTTGAATTTAAAGATATGCAGCCATATGTGTGTCTGTCTCAGGCTGGAATGAAGCACTGATATAAGACATATGAGATGGTTTCAATGTAACTCACTAATTTTTTGTTCACAGTGTGCTGTTTGGGGACATGATAACATTGAAGAGCTGCTTTATTGTAAGTTACAAATATAAAAATGACACTTAACTGGACCGGTCACTGGACATTGAAATCATTTTCAGGTAGGAAAATTGTGAATATACAAATCTTTAGTGTAAGGTCTACAACTTAATAGAATAAGATGTATGCAGTTTCTCTAATATTTTAACTTGTGCTTGCTTCTATTTTTTTTGTGTGTGTGTGTGTGTGTGGTACTGGTGATTGAACCTCTGAGCTACACCCCCAGCCCTATTTTATTTTTTATTTTGAAACAAGGTCTCACTAAGTTGCAGAGGGCCTTGCAAAGTTGGTGAGGCTGGGCGTGAATCTGCAATCCTCTTCCTGTCTCAGCCTCCCAAGCACTGGGATTACAGATGTGGGCCACCACATCCAGCTTTGTGCTTGCTTCTTCACACTAACATACAATATTTAGCATCTTTGGACTATACAAGATCTCAGAATCATTAACTTTTTATATCTAAAGAAATCTGGAAGACCTCTTCATCCTCATTGGACTTCCTTCTCTTACAAATGGGGAAATTGAGGATCGCAGTGGGTGGAATCAGTTGTCTTTCAATTATATTGAAATTTTGAATGAGCTGAATATTTTATGTAGGGTTTATTTAAAAATGGGATCTTTGTATCCTACTGGAACATCCTGTATTCTGTATGAAATCATCAATTTGTCATTAAGCTTGCTAAGAAGAAAATAAATGGTGAGTTTAAAAGTATTGTTGGTTTTAAAGACTTAACACTTATTTTATTGTAGTACCTTTTAGATCTAATCTTCATTTTTAAAAGAAATAAAAGTTTAAAATGCAGTCACATTTCTAGATGAGTTAAGAAAGCTAAAGAACATAAGTGGTACCCATTTCTAATTTCCCTGCACGGGTACCTGGGAAGTATCATATTTCTAAAGCTACCCAGAGTTTTCTCTGAACTCAAATTAGGCAAAAAGGAGAGCTCAGAAACTGGCCAGTGATAAAAGGCCGTCTTGAGTTTTCTAGTTAACAGGCATAGTTTCTTTCATAGTCTAATAAAAAGTTTGTCTCTATTCATTATTTCGGTGAATGTGTTGAAAAAGAGTCTTAATTATAATTCTAAAATATGGTTTCATGTCTCCAATATTTTGGTGATCCCATGTAATTAGCATGCAGTTTCATGGAGGCATGGGAAGTTGAGTAGGATGTGGGAATATTTTCTCCAGAGTGAAAACGAGGTTTTTGTATGAACTGTTTGCTCTTCCGTCAGCAAGTGAATGTGCTAGACCTGCATTTACTGTAAGCAAAGGCGATATGTAATCGCTCATTTTTTTGGGGGGGGGCAGGTCAAGGAGACTAAAGGACTGAAGGAGGGGAAATGTGACTGTAGGAAGAGATGCTTGAATAAATCTAGGCAGAAGGGAAGAGCGAAAGAGAAGGGAGGCAGGGAGACAAGAAGAGTAGCATCACCTAAGCATCACCTAGCTGTGCTCTTTGGCCAATGGGTGTGTGCTGCCACCAATGCCTGAGCCTTTGGCCTTTCTTTCAGAAATCATTCTACTTCTGTATACTTCAACACAGTGCTTCCCAAAGTGAGTTGCTTTTAAGTAGCAAACTTTTTTCAGAATATGTGTGTGTATATATATATTTAATATTTTTTGAAAAATGCATATTATAAACATAAATATAATATGACTATTGTATATTCATATAATTATAGATTTATAAATATTATAAACATATAATAAACATAAACGTAATATATGACTATTGTATATTCATATAATTATAGATTTATAAGTATATCTAAATATATAAATATATAATTGACCCTCCATATCCTTGGGTTCTGCATTTGAGGATTCAACCAGCTGTGGATTAAAAATATTTGGAGGGGTTGGGGTGTAGCTCAGAGGTAGAGTGCTATCCTAGGACCTGGGTTTGATCCCCAGCACCATACATGCGTGCGCGCACCCACACACAAACACACACACACACACACACACACACACACACACACACACACAAATGGGGAAACATTGCATCTGTATTGAGCATGCACAGACTTTTTCCTTGTCCTTATACCCTAAGCAATATAGTTTAACAACTATTTACATATCATTTACATTGTAGTATATATTACAAAAAAATCTACAGATGATTTAAAGTATACTGGAAGGTGTGCGTGGTTATATGCACATGCAATGTCATTTCACTTAAGGGACTTGAACAGGTTTCAGTATCCACAGGGCGAGGTGTCCTACAACCAATCCCCAATGGATACCAAAGGACAACTGTATACGTAACCAGCACATCTGTGTAAAGTATTAAATAAACTTCCCCTTAGCAAAATTAATTTATTTAGGTTTTTTTTAAAGAGTCAAATTTGCAAATAAAGATTAAGTAACTAACAGGATAGCAATACTCAAATATATCTAAAGTCCTGACTTCCGTCTGTGAATGACAAGTTTAGGAAACGATCTCTACAAAGAGCTTCCGTGTATGTCTTCCTGCTTCATCTTTCTCAAGCTTAATAGCTCAAGGGCGTGATCCTGAAGAACACGGGGATGTGTCCTTGTTTCAAAGTGCACTTGTTTCCTTTTCACTTCTGTTTCTCAAACCTTCTGACACGTCTGTCTCCATTCCCACCCCCCAAACCCGTCTGTGAACAGTGAGGAGGCAGAATAAAATATTGAGAACAAAAACCACTCTAAGGCTTTCTTATTTCACTCGGACAAGGAAGGGAAAGAAAAACCAACTGTAGCAAAGTACCTCTCAGCACACACCTGCACACACACGTACCCAGCTCACACATGTGTGTACTTTCTTATTCATTATGTTACAGGTCTTTCAATATAAAGTAGGAAAACATAACTAGAGACAATGCTGCCTGCTTAGAAACACATCTGGGTGTGTTAATGCACACCAAGAGGGTAACTATAGATAACAGTTACCTACTGTATGTGTCAAAAGGCTAGAAGAAAGGATTCTGAATGTTTGCACCATCAAGAAATGACAAATGTTTAAGGAGATAACTTTAACCTGATTTAAGGATTATACAATATGTTAATATATTTATATATTGAAGCATTCCATGGTACCCCATTAATATGCATGGTTTTAGTCACATGCTTGTAATCCCAGTACTTGGGAGGCTGAAACAGGAGGATCGAAGGTTCTCGGCCAGCCTCAGCTACTTAGTGAGGCCCTCGGCAACTTAGTGAGATCCTGTTTCAAAATACAGAATAAAAAGTAGGGCTGGAGGTGTAGCTCGGAGGTAGAATGCCCCTGGGTTCCATCCCCAGTACCACAAAAAATAAATAAGCCAGGCATGGTGGCACACTTTTGTGATCCCAGGACTTGGGAAGCTGAGACAGAAGGATCGCAGTTCCACAACCAGCCTCAGCTACTTAGTAAGGCCTTCCGCAACTTAGTGAGACCCTTTATTCAAAATAAAGAATAAAAAAAATAGGGCTGGGGTGTAGCTCAGAGGTAGAATGCCCCTAGGTTCAATCCTCAGTACACAAATAAAATAAAATAAAATAAAAATATGTACAGTTTTTACGTATCAGTTAAAATATATTTTAAAACTCTTCAACTAAAAAAAAAAACAAAGAAGCACATTTGGGTCAGTCAATTAATTCTGTAGTTTTGCATTTTTTGAACAAGGGAGCCCAAGGTATGTTTTATAATATTTTAGTCTAGGAGCCCTTTAAGGAAGTGGCAGTCTTTTAAGAAATGTCCTCAGAATGAAGCAGGTTCATTTTTCAGAGGACCAAAACTCTCCTGGGTATTTTTGAATGTTCCATTCAAGAAGGAGACGAGTCCAAAAGAGGCTTAACAAACGTGGTTGTCATAGCGTGCTGGGACCATATTACCCTGGGAACGAGGAACCGAATGTTAAAATAAAATTTGAAAGTTCTTTCCTCCCATGCTGTCCTCTTCTCCAAATCTCCAAAGCATTTGTTTTGTAAAATCCTAAGTGGAAACACATTTCGGTGCCATAATTTCAAACAAACCATCTCTTTTTGAACTCTGCAGGCTTGAAGCATTAACACAATAGCATATCAAGTTCACAAAATCTCAGATAAACCACGTTCAAGCTATAAAAGTGACTGAAAAAAAGTCTTAATTTTTCCCACATCTCATTTCCTTTTCCCACACTACACTAAGACAGACCAGCTTTGCTATCTCTTCGGGAAGGGGGACTGCTGCAGTCCATATCCTGTTGCACCCTGGCTAAACGGAGTGACAACTTAGCTCAAGTCGCCTTTCCCGGGCACCTGACAGTCCAAGGCAAAGCCCCTTTGACCCCTCACTTATCCTTTTGTGAAGCAGGGGTAGGCACTATGGAGTGATCAGATACTGAAAGAAATACACAATTGGATTGAAGTTGGAGTGAAATGACTATCATATTCAGACAAGAACTGCCCTACCAAACTGTTTTTGTAACTTGCTCCGAAATAGAAAGAAAAACAATACAGAGGTAAAAGTATGATTACTCTGAGCCCTATGTTTTGCCTGAACTACTATGTTTGAAGAGCTGCAACGTTGCTTTTTAAAGTCAGCTTAAAATATTTAAGTTCAACAAATGTATTGGTTGAAAATTGAAGCTTTATGTATTTATTCAGCTAAATAGGGACTGTCTTTGTTTTAATTGACTTGTTAACATAACACAAAAATAAAATAATCTGGATAAGAAAAATGACCTGAAAAATAGGCCAGAATAATTGGGAATGGGAAGGAGGGAGATGAAGGAACCCAAGATAATTTCTCTTCAATCACGTACCAAATGTTTTATTATCATATGCATGATTCATGGCTATGTTATAATAGCCGAAATTTAAGAAAATGTGGACATTCTTTAGGGGAAAAAAAGAAGCTACGAATCTTTAGGAGGCAGAGAAGAAAACATGATTTATTCTGTTTTCCCAGTGCTGTGAGCCGCCAGGTGTTCACCTTTTGATCCAGCTACAGGCAATGATTTTTCTGAAGTGGTTTCTGATGGTGTCTGACATCGTTTACAGTACTCTTGAACAATCTTGTAAAGTGCTAAACTATACCAAATTAAGTGAGTTAGTGGCCCAAAAAGAGTCCAGTAGGCCCACGGGTATCAGGAGTGTTTTTCGGCTGGCTGCCTCTTGTCTTCTTTGCTCAGAGGGGGAAAAAAATGAAGTTCTTAGATTCTCTAAGTCTTCAAGTGGTGGATTTGGTGGAGAGCTTCAGAAGATCTAGGATGAGAATGAGTGGATTTGACTGTCATAAGCACATGGAAGTTTACGAGTTGTCTGGATAACTCGTAGAGTATGTCCTTTTTAGTTATCCATTTATGTATTCCTTTACTAGGTCAGTCACCAAGTATCTTCCGAAGTGCCACTCATTGTAACACAGAGCAAGATATGCGGTGTGGGAAATCAAGATAAGAGAACCAAGGAGTTTATTTAGAGTCCGTAAGAGAGATGGGGTA